>VDFB02187576.1:0-12627 GCA_007258455.2 Sequoia sempervirens | reverse complement strand
ATCAATGGACAACCAATTGGTTTTTGTTCAGTTTATGCTCCTAATAATATAATGGAAAGGTGTTTACTTTGAGATTGGATGGCCAATAATTTACCTAATGCAGCTTGGGTTGTTGGAGGTAAATTTAATATGGTTGAATACTCCAGAGATCAAAGTTGGAGTAGTCATGTTAACTTAAGTACTGAAGAATTTGATAAATGTGTGAATTATCATAACACTGTTGGGGTGATAGATCATATTCACAATAATTACTCATGTCATGTCTATAACCGGTATACCTGGTCTAACTGTAGATTTGGAGATGATACAAAAATTAACATGGCTAATAGGTTATATGTGTCTCCTAATCTGAAGTTAGTGCAAGAAGCTTTTGACATTCAGGTTAAAGTTGATTACACTACAACACTTTTAGATCATTTTCCCATCCTTTGCTCTTTTTTTGGGTATGAAGCTAGTCATCTAGAGTATAATTTACCCTATAAGCTTAATAATTATCTCCTAAAAAGTCGCTCTTGTGGTGTTGCTTTTGTAGGTGTTTGGAACTCTATGCATAAACCAAAAGAAGGGGAATCTTATAGAGAATGGTGGCACTTTGCTATTTTGCAATTTGTTGAGTTCTTACACTCCTTTGGTAAAAGACTTGCTTGGAAAAGGAAACATAAAGAAAAATCTCGATAGGGGAAGCTGAAATACATCAAAAAATTGTTGACTTCCAATCCTAATAATATCAACATACAAACTTCTATAGCCTCTATTGAGGCCCAAATCCATATACTCAATATTTATAAAGGTCAAGGAGGTAAAATTAGAGCTAGATTGCATTGGATTAAAGAAGGTAATAGAGGCTCCAAGTATTTCTTTAAATTTTTAAACTATAAAAATAAGGATTATATATTGGAGTTATTCTAGATGAAAATGGACACCTTCATAAAAAGTTTGAAGAGCTGAAATCTTTGTTTCAAAATTTCAATGTGAATATTTTCAGAGAAGATAATCATTGGCAATATATCCAAAGTATTTTAGAAGAGACAATTAAAGAGCACATTCCCATTAAGGTGGATTTTGAATATAGTCAATTTTTAGATCAAGAGCTATCAATTGAAGATCTTGAACATGTGTTTTGAATGGCTCCCAACAAAAGTCTTGGGTTTGATGGGCTCTCAGTTGAAATTTACCAATTAATGTGGCCACACATTAAGGAGGATTTCTACCTATTATATTTGGAAGCTTTGGAACATGGTTCTTTAGGGCTACTATTAACAAAGGAATGATTAAGATTCTTCCAAAGGGAAAAAATGAAGATTCTATTTCAGGTTGGTGTCCTATTAGGCTACTTAATACTTACAAATTCATTGCCAAAGCCTTAGCTATAAGGATAAAGCCAATGGTTAAAGGGATTGTCAAACTTGAACAAACTGGATTTCTAGGGGGTAGATTTATACTTGATAACTTAATTTTGGCTTGGGAAACTAGTGAATGGGCCTAACAATCAAGACAAAATGCATTGCTGGTAAAGTTGGAATTTGATAAAGCTTACAATAGAATGCGCTAGAGCTTTACTCTGAAGATGCTTTAGTGGTTGGGTTTTGGACCCAATATTTGTAAACACATTCAAATTCTATTCAAATATGCCAATGCACATTTGGTTATTAACAACCCCTTGACTAATACTTTCCCCTTGCAACGTTCTATTCGGTGGGGGTGTCTGCTTGTTGCATTCCTTTATGTTATCACTTCAATTGCTTTGAACTATCTCTTGCAAAAATATAATCAAATGAACTTGATAAATGGAATCTCCATTCCCTTTAATGCAATCATGATTAATTCACTTTTTGCTAATGACAATTTCTTTTTCTTCAAAAAATCAAATAAAGAAATTAATATTTTTTTAAGGGCTTTAAATTTATATTGTGCTACTTCTAGTTTAAAATTAGCTCACCATAAGATTGAATTTCTTATGGTTTAGCTTGATCTGGTGCCACCTTGGATTCCTAAGGAATGAAAACATATCAAACATGGACAAATCACTTGGTATTCGTTTTGGGTTGGGAGTCACCCTTTTTGATATGTGGAATTAGTTCCTAATCAAGTTAAAAATAAACTTTGGACTTGGGGAAATAAATTTTTGTCTCTTTTTGGTAAGATTCAAGTGGTGAATTAGGTTTTTCTTACATCTCATATATACTACTCTTCTTTTTGGATGCCTTCAAAGAAAGGTTATGAAGATCTTAATAAAGTCATTCACTAATTCTTGTGGTCAAGTTGGGAAGGAAAAGTTAGATATAAACCTACTACCTGGTTTCATTGCATTCAACCCAAAGTTAAAGGTGGTCTTGGCCTCTTAGACCCCAAGACACAAGGGATTTGTTTAGCTAACAAATGGATTGTTAGAGTTAAATGTTTGGAGATGAACCATAGAAAAAGTTGGTTCATGAACCAAATATTTTAAGGGTGTGAAATGCTATGACTCTTTTGCTCAATTAGGGTCTTTCACCTAAAGGAAAGAGATAGACCCCACACCAAAATCTAGGTGGTTCACTAAAAATAATGCAAGTATAATGGAAATATGAATGAAATGTGCCTAGATGAGATAAAATAAATGCAAATAACTGATAAAAGCTATTAATCATTAAGTGAAAACTATTGAAATGCAACTTGTTGGAAAACACATTGTGATATGCAAAAACACCTAGAAATGAATGCAAACTGTAACATAAATGGATGAAACTGAATGTGTGTACCTGAAATCTTGTTGGAGACTAGAAATGACTTTTGAAATGTTGTTGATTCTAATTTTTAGGCCTGGAGGGACTCATTCGCCATTCTGGGCGAATTAGTCCCAGATCTGGGAAATTGTTCCAGAGCTCGTTTCAGACAAATGGGTATCCAAAAATGCAGAAAACAAAAATCAAGCCTACTAGTAGGACTCATTGACCATCCATGGTGAATCGGTCCACTTTTGAATTTCTGAAAATCCAAAGGTGGAAATTGAAGCCCTTAGTCTACTCTTCGATTCTTGATAGGTGTCCACTTCTGAAAGTCTGATTTCTGAACCTGAAAATGACCTTTTGTTGATATTTTTCCTTATTCAACAAGGAGATGTATTCAACAACTTTTCAAATTGATCTCCAATGATTTTGAAGCCTCCAAGATGCCTAAATTTGCAAACACACAAGAAGAGAAGGAGAGATGTTGGATGTTAGGGCATGGGGGTTTGCATTGGTCAAACCCCTTTGTAGGTAATCAAACCAAAATGATGGAAGAATGCAATGAAGCATTAAACAATGGAGTTATTACTTTTCCATGATGTTTGATCTTGAATTTCTATAGAAATGGAGGAAGATTCTACGCTTGAATGTCTTTGGAAGCTTTCTTGATGACTTAGAGTGATAAAACCCTAACTTGCTTGACTTGAAGTGGAAGACAAATGATGAATGAGTTGTGAAATGAGTTCAAAGATTGTCAATTAGGGTTTAGAGACTTGATTTTATAGGTAATTCACCTTATTAGCTTGTAAATTGGATCCCTAAGGCCGACATGAAGAAAAATTAAACTTAAAACCTAATTTTTCCCACTCAAAAGTAAAAAATGGCCCAAATGGTGCCCATTTGCTAGCTGGGTTGTTGGGAGATAAGAAAATTAGGTTTATATGATGAATTAGTCAGTTATTTGATCAATTTATTCATCGGGATGCACAATATGGGGTCATAGGGGCTTATTAATGATGATGTAAAGGTCAATTAGGGCCTGGGACACACAATTCAATGTGAAAGTGTGATTAAATACACTTTACAACACTAAAATGAGGTCCACACAACCTAGAAAGGCACAAGATCTAATGTGAATGTGTAAAACATATTACAATACTAGGTTAAAGTTAAGCTTAGTTTACAAGCCTTATAGATTAGTATAATAGTGCTATTAAATACATTTTATAATGTTGAATTAAGGGAAAATGGGTTTATTAAGTCTAGAGAGGTGTGAAATTCGTTTACAACACTTTACAACACGTTTACAATATATTGTTAGATGTATTTTATTTAGTTTGTGGATGTGTAAAACACCTCGCAACACTGAATCAAGGCCTCATTAAGTCCAATTTATCATCAATTGTTCCCCAAATCAAGCAAGTTTCCTTTTTTCTACGGTACAATTCATAACTGCATTATTCTTGCTACTATCAAGGGGAAATGGTAGGCTGTTAGACGGATTGATAAAATCCATCATGCTCCATTCTTTCATTTAAAAGATTCATCTCCTCTCCAATTCATATAGAAGGCTTGGCAACAAGTTAATAAATTCTTGAGCTGGAAGGATGTGTCTCTTCGACATGGGTTTAGCTTTGGCCATTCTTCTATTTGGTGAAAAAATTTGGTGTAGTATCATGGTCAACCTCTTGTTGTTGCCTCCTTTAAAACTTGTTTTTTCCATAATCAAAAACCTCTTGTTGTTGCTTTCCGTAGGAATGCTTACTACTTGTTTAAGAAATAGATTCACCAAAGGTAATCAAGATCAAATTTTTGAGAATTATTGTAGCATTATTTTTAGTCAAGCATCATGTCAAACAGTCATCATGTTTTCATGTAAGTCCATTCATGTTTATGTTATCATTTAGTTTGTGAGATCTAACCCTTGTAGACCTTCAAAGAAAATCAAGCCAAACAACAATCAAGCCTTGAGGAGATGTGCATGAATTTAGTCCTTCAAGGAACCATTTTTGAGTGGTGAGTTGTAGTCCAATGTTGATTCATCATTCATTTTTCATTTAGCCTCTATTTGTCAAAGGATAATCTCTCTTTCATCAACTTTGTCATTGTGGAGGTGGAAACACCAACATGGGGTTTGACTTAGCAAAGCCCCTATACAACACAACCCTTCCTCTCTCTTTGAATGTGTAGGTTTCATATTTAAAGAATATTGGGAGAATTTTGAAGGTTAATTATTCATTGTGGCATTCAAACCCTACATCTTGACAACATACGAAAACTCACTTATATCAACAACCGATGAAGATCCAATAGTGTGATACAAAGGAAAAGAAATCTTGGATTTAGCTCTAGAGGATTGCGAAAAAAACCTAAAATTGGTCAACAAGAATATAGTCACCATTGGAAACAATGCCCTCCAAAATTAGGCTCAAATTTGAACCATAGGTGCACAATACTCTTTTGTTTCCATATCTGCTGTCAAGATTTGACTTCGAGTTTCCAATTTTGTTGTTTTTGCATCAAAATAGTCATTTGCATCATTATCCTAGTTAAATAATTTCATTTCATTCCCAAATCCATTCCAAGTTTGGTCAAGGGTAGGTTGACTCACCTCTCAGGTTGTAATCCAGTCCTATATCTTGTTCAAATCCATCAAATCTCATTTGCTCCTCAAATCTTAAATGAAATGTTGTGGGAAAGAAATCATTGAAATCCTAGGGTGAAGCTCTATGGTTTCACCTTTTCTTCCTTTTAGATATGTATTGAGTCCATATTTGATATGTTAACCCATCCAAAGGTGATATTAGATCTTGGTGTGGTTCCCTTGAACTTGTACTTTATTTTTTTTCCCTAGAAGTTACTAATTATTTTGGCACAAAGATAAAAATAATTACTTAATTTATTAAAACCCTCAAAGTTTGGAATATTTATTTAGACACACAGGACAACTAAGAGGGGGGGGGGAATTAGTTGTACATTAAAAACTTCAAACCCTCATTAACCATCAAACCCTTATTAAGCATTAGAATGAATGTAAACACATGAAAATGAAACATAAACACATTCACAACCATACATAATAGAACAATAGATTTACGTGGAAATCCCTAATTAGAGAAAAACCATAGTGAGGATTAACTCACATATATATGAACAACACTAAATATAAAAGGCTCACTGTTGAAAGGGCTTATTGCCTAAAAAGAAGAAAGGCTCATTTCCCAAAGGACTCATTGTTTGGAATAGAAGAGAATAGAAGAAGAATATTACAAGGAGTTTCACTACCTCAGAGCAATAGGAAAATCCACCACAACAAATCTACACCATTCACAACCTTCAGATCACTACCTCCAACAACTTTAGGCACTCTGAAATGTAGACACCTTCTACTCACTACTTCCGATAATCATAAGCATTCATTATCATACTAACATCTCAACACACACTTACATTCACATATTTTTGCACCAAACATCATACCACACACTTCTCCAATAATTGACCTTGTATATATATCATTCGCAACCTCAAAAACCTTCTCCAAGTCAGCCTCAATGAAACATATGTACCTCAAACTTGCAACCACCAAATAGGTCGACATCAAAAACTTCTGTGATAGAAAGAAGTGAAGGAAAACCACATCAAGGGTTAACCAAGACCCAAATCTACCCCAACACACTACACCATGCTTTCATAAAAAATTAACTTCCTCCATAATTAGTGCTAACATGTCAGGTTGACCAAACCTATATTAACACTTACAACCAACCACATTCACACTTCTAAACACCTCTAAACACCTCTAATCGTTTCACCAAACTACACAAGGATATAGCACCTCTAAACACCTCTAATCGTCTCACCAAACTACACAAGAATATATGCAAACATGAATAAATGTGAAGCATAACAAAAAACACACCTTTGTCACCTTGTACACTCTCTATTTAAATTTTCTCAAGAGCACTTGGAATCCAAGTGAACTTGCTACATTTGCAACACTTTCTCAAAACCAGAACTCCTTCTCAACATGACCACACTAGAGGTTGACATCAATGAAAACACCAATGCCAACATAGTGCAACAATATCCCCCTTTTTCATTGATGGAAATTCACTAGCTTTGAAAAACCATCAACAACAAAAGTAACTCTACATCAAGCAACACTCAAGCAACACTCCCCCTTACTGGAGCATTTCTTACATTTTAGGCTTATTTCTTTTTCCATATTTCGCTCTCTCCCCCTTTACCTTTGGTTTTTAGACTTCTCCCCTTTTCTCTATGTTTTTCAAACATCACTCTTTCCAACTTTGACATCAATGACAAAGGGAAACACTTGAAAACTTCTCTTTAGGCAACACCTGCAAACTACTTTCTCTCCCATTTACTTTCTCTCCACTTCTCACTCTCTACTGCTCTCTCTTAGGGGCACAAGATATACTACCCTTTACTATACCAACCAAAGAAAACCACTACCTACTCCCCTTGAGAGGTAGCCTCTATCAGTCCAGGACCAAGAATGTATCTTGAATAGCTCAGCTAGATAGATGCACTAACTTATGAACCTAGTTGAAAGGAGGGGGAATAACACCTAGCTTTTTCCTGAGATACTCAAATGTATATTTTGAAAGAGCCTTTGTGAAAATGTCTGCTAATTGATCCTTTGTAGGAACATACTCCAACTTCATTTCATTCTTAACAACTTTCTCTCTTAGAAAGTGATCGGATAGAGACATGCTTTTTTTTTAATGCATTACCAATTTTTTTAAAATATTGATATCACTTGTATTATCACACAAGATAGAAATAGGTTCATCATATGATACTTTGATATCTTTCAATGTTTGCTTCATCTACAACACTTGTGTGCCACATGATGCAACAATAATATATTTTTCCTCTATAGTAGATAATGACATTAAATCCTACTTCTTAATTAACCAAGAAACCAATCTATTTCCAAGAAAGAAATTGCCTCCACTTTTACTTCTTCTATCATTTGCACAACTTTCCCAATCTACATATATATAAGCACTCAAAGAGAAATCATTGTCCTTAGAATACCATAGACCATATTCCAGAGTGCTCTTCAAATATCTAAATATCCTTTTGACTGCTACCACATGTGATTCTTTAGAATATTTTTGAAATTTTTCCACAAGACATACTACATGCATGATATTCGGTCTAGTAGTAGTTAGATATAGCAATCCATCATCATGGATCTATAATTGCTCTAATCTGTCTTAGGAGATTCATAATTTTTTCTCAACTTACAACTAATAACCATAAGAGTACATATTGGTTTAGAGTCCTCCATTCTAAACTTCTTTAGCATTTCTTTGACATACTTTGATTATGAGATGAATATACCTTTATTAGATTGATTGATTTGTAGTCCAAGGAATAATTCATCACCCCAAACATTGACAATTCAAACTCATTTTGCATCTCCCCTGCAAACCTTTTACACATAATTTCCTCATTTACTCCAAAGATCTTATGTCATCAATATACACAACCACAATTGGGATTTGATCTCCCTCAACCTTTAAGTAAAGATTGATGTTTTTAGTACCATTTTTGAATCCCTGCTACAATAAGTACTTGTCCAATCTTGCATACCAAGCTCTAGGAGCCTGTTTGAGCCCATACAATGCCTTCTTCAACTTACAAACCATATCAACATCTTTTGATAACTAATTTTTTTCTAGTTGTTCAATGTAAACCTCTTCTTATAACTCACAATTCAAAAATGTAGACTTGACTTCCATCTAATACACCTTGAAGACTTTATGAGATGAAAAAGCCAAAAACATCCTAATGGCTTCCATTCTTGCCACTAGAGCAAAAGTCTCTTCAAAATATATCCCTTCCACTTGTGATAGACCTTACACATGAACCTAGCCTTGTTTCTAATAAAATTTTCATCCTCATTCAATTTTTTTCTTTTGAAAACCCATTTAGTTCCTATCACATTCTTGTTTGCTGGTCTTGGGACCATCTCTCATGTTTGGTTCTTCTCAATCTATCTAAATTCTTCTTCCATAGATTTGATCCAAATCTAATTCTTGCATGCTTTAGTTACTATTTTAGGTTCTACCTCTGAAAGTAAAAAAAAATTACTTGTTCCTCTTTCATAACAACTCTTCTTCTTTCCATTACACCTTTGCTCTTATCTCCAATTATTTGATCTTCAAAATTATTCCTCTATACATACTTAGGAGTCTTGGGATTCTTTTTGGAGCTTCTTCTTCTTCCACTGCCATCTCTTTCTATTTTCCTTCTTTTTCTTCTTCACTACAAGGGGGGTCATCAGACTCATATCCCTCAATCAACATTGAGCTTTGGTGTGACTCTTCATCCACTTTGACACTTGCACTTTTAACAATTTTTTTCAGCCTTTTGTTATAAAATTTGTATGCTTTGATCTTTGTATAATATCCAAGGAAGATTCCTTCATCTGATCTTGCATCAAACTTTCCTAAATTTTCTTCATCTCTCCTGATATAACATTTACTTCCAAACACTGAAATATTTCATAGTAGGAGGTTTTCCATACCATAGTTCATAGGGGGTCTTTGAACTGATCACTCTTGCTTTCCTCTGTTAAGAATGTATACATCAGTATGAATAACTTCTCTCGAATAGACATCCGATAGATTTTCTTCCTTCATCATGGTTCTTCTTGCTTCCTGAACTATCTTGTTCTTCCTTTCCACAACTCCATTCTACTGTGGAGTCCTAGAAGTTGATAAATGTCTCTTTATCCCATGATCCTCACATAAAATATTAAAATCATTTGAAGTAAAATCACCACCTCTGTTAGACCTCAAACAATTTAATTTTCAATTTTGTTTCATTCTCAACTATAGATTTAAATATTTTGAACTTATCTAGAGCTTTTGATTTTTCTTTGAGAAATGTCACCCAAGTCATTCTAGAATAATAATCTATTAACAACATAAAATACTTGTCACCTTGAGAGCTTCTTGTTTGGGTAGGTTCATATAGGTATGTATGCACCAACTCTAGAGGTCCTATGGTAGAATATTCATTAGTTTCAAACCTCTTCTTTGTCTAATTTCCAAACTAACACTCCTCACAAATTACTTTGATAGGCTCTTTAATTCTTGGCAGATCACTCGCAACATCAGTATAATTGATCTTCACTAGGCTATCAAAATTGATGTGACCCATTCTTCTATGCCATATCCAACTTTCATTGATTTGTGACATAAACCACTTAACACCACCACCTTTGAGCTGATAAACATTTCCTTCTATCTTTGTTCTTGCTACAAACAAAGTTCTAGAGCTTCCTTTTCTAATTTCACAACCATTGAATCCTTAAACACCAAATTGTATCCTCTACTACACATTTTTCCTACACTAAGAAGATTATGATAGAGACCCTTGACATAAAGAACATCATTTGTCTTGCTTTCCATCAAAACTAATTGAACCTTTTCCAAATCTTAGTAGATGTATCATCACCAAACTTAATAAGACCACCATCATACTTTTCAAGCTTAAAAAACTTACTCTTATCACCTGTCATATGATTTGATCATCTATTTTCAATTATCCAGTAGTTTCTCTCATCTCTTGTATGAAAAGTAGTCAACATAGCTCCTTCAATATTGTGACCTATTTTTGGAGCAATTTCCTTCACACATCTTTCAGGATTAGTAGAATTAGTTCCAACATTTAAATCTGTGAACAAGCATTCATCACTTTCATCATCCAGATAGTCTAATTCATCATCATTAGATACAACATTGTCTTCTTTAACATAATAACTCTTCTTGACATATTTACCTTTATGATCATTATGTTGGGAAAATGTTCCTTAACCTTATTTTATGAGGGCATTGTATTACGAATGTGTCATGCTCCAATCTTTCATTTAAAAGATTCATCTCCTCTCCAATTCATATAGAAGGCTTGGCAACAAGTTAATAAATTCTTGAGCTGGAAGGATGTGTCTCTTCGACATGGGTTTAGCTTTGGCCATTCTTCTATTTGGTGAAAAAATTTGGTGTAGTATCATGGTCAACCTCTTGTTGTTGCCTCCTTTAAAACTTGTTTTTTCCATAATCAAAAACCTCTTGTTGTTGCTTTCCGTAGGAATGCTTACTACTTGTTTAAGAAATAGATTCACCAAAGGTAATCAAGATCAAATTTATGAGAATTATTGTAGCATTATTTTTAGTCAAGCATCATGTCAAACATTCATCATGTTTTCATGTAAGTCCATTCATGTTTATGTTATCATTTAGTTTGTGAGATCTAACCCTTGTAGACTTTCAAAGAAAATCAAGCCAAACAACAATCAAGCCTTGAGGAGATGTGCATGAATTTAGTCCTTCAAGGAACCATTTTTGAGTGGTGAGTTGTAGTCCAATGTTGATTCATCATTCATTTTTCATTTAGCCTCTATTTGTCAAAGGATAATCTCTCTTTCATCAACTTTGTCATTGTGGAGGTGGAAACACCAACATGGGGTTTGACTTAGCAAAGCCCCTATACAACACAACCCTTCCTCTCTCTTTGAATGTGTAGGTTTCATATTTAAAGAATATTGGGAGAATTTTGAAGGTTAATTATTCATTGTGGCATTCAAACCCTACATCTTGACAACATACGAAAACTCACTTATATCAACAACCGATGAAGATCCAATAGTGTGATACAAAGGAAAAGAAATCTTCGATTTAGCTCTAGAGGATTGCGAAAAAAACCTAAAATTGGTCAACAAGAATATAGTCACCATTGGAAACAATGCCCTCCAAAATTAGGCTCAAATTTGAACCATAGGTGCACAATACTCTTTTGTTTCCATATCTGCTGTCAAGATTTGACTTCGAGTTTCCAATTTTGTTGTTTTTGCATCAAAATAGTCATTTGCATCATTATCCTAGTTAAATAATTTCATTTCATTCCCAAATCCATTCCAAGTTTGGTCAAGGGTAGGTTGACTCACCTCTCAGGTTGTAATCCAGTCCTATATCTTGTTCAAATCCATCAAATCTCATTTGCTCCTCAAATCTTAAATGAAATGTTGTGGGAAAGAAATCATTGAAATCCTAGGGTGAAGCTCTATGGTTTCACCTTTTCTTCCTTTTAGATATGTATTGAGTCCATATTTGATATGTTAACCCATCCAAAGGCGATATTAGATCTTGGTGCGGTTCCCTTGAACTTGTACTTAATTTTTTTTCCCTAGAAGTTACTAATTATTTTGGCACAAAGATAAAAATAATTACTTAATTTATTAAAACCCTCAAAGTTTGGAATATTTATTTAGACACACAGGACAACTAAGAGGGGGGGGGGGAATTAGTTGTACATTAAAAACTTCAAACCCTCATTAACCATCAAACCCTTATTAAGCATTAGAATGAATGTAAACACATGAAAATGAAACATAAACACATTCACAACCATACATAATAGAACAATAGATTTACGTGGAAATCCCTAATTAGAGAAAAACCATAGTGAGGATTAACTCACATATATATGAACACTAAATACAAAAGGCTCACTGTTGAAAGGGATTATTGCCCAAAAAGAAGAAAGGCTCATTGCCCAAAGGACTCATTGTTTGGAATAGAAGAGAATAGAAGAAGAATATTACAAGGAGTTTCACTACCTCAGAGAAATAGGAAAATCCACCACAACAACTCTACACCATTCACAACCTTCAGATCACTACCTCCAACAACTTTAGGCACTCTGAAATGTAGACACCTTCTACTCACTACTTCCGATAATCATAAGCATTCATTATCATACTAACATCTCAACACACACTTACATTCACATAATTTTGCACCAAACATCATACCACACACTTCTCCAATAATTGACCTTGTATATATATCATTCACAACCTCAAAAACCTTCTCCAAGT
>VDFB02187574.1:0-11492 GCA_007258455.2 Sequoia sempervirens | reverse complement strand
TGATAGCATGCTTGGACATATCAAGCAAGCAATTCATAGCAAGGACCCTACTTTGGGATTCTATGAGGAGCATCTAAGGCCCATTGTGATGCAATAGTGGGACATTATAAACACCCCGCTTCATATGGCAGCCTATGCTCTCAATCCCAAATGGTATGCATCGAGACCTGGGAGAGTGCCTCCATCTCATGATGAAGAGGTGAAAGAAGGCTTCATGAGGGCCCTTACAAAAATGTATTCTTTAGAGGAATCTACTATACTTCGCACACAATGGCTTGCATTTGCCAATCTTCATGGTCCAACCTGCGGCAAACCAGAGGCAAGGACGAATAGAGCTACATTGGCTCAAACCAACCCTATTGGATGGCGGACATGGCATGGGAAGGATGCACTGAAGTTGAGAGTACTTGCCATTCGTCTTCTTTCACAGGTTGCCAGTTCCTCTACTGCAGAGAGGAATTGGTCCACATATAGCTTCATCCAATCAGTCAAGAGGAACAACCTTACCTCTAAACGATCGGAGAAGTTAGTGGTTATACACAATGCTTTGCGGCTACAGGATCGCCAATCTACTGAGTATTGTCAAACTCCAGCCTTACACTGGGATGTTAATCCCGAAGATGCTATGCAGATTGAGGAGGAGGATGCACAAGAGGGATTGGTTGGGGTTCCATTGGTTGAGGCAAACCCTTCTATTGACATGGACACTGACACTAACTTAGACTCAAGCTCCGATGGTGAGGGCAATGCTGATTTAGACCTACCTTCTACTGATTAGGGACACTGGACAGCCATATATTTTCTTAGATTTATGTTTATCATGTCATTTCATAGTTGAGACTTGGAGCCTTTGGGCATTTTTGTTATAATTATCAGACTCTTATATGATATGTATGCACATTCATAATGAAAAGCATTTGAATTTTGTTAATTTGTTTATCAATTCTTATGTGAAATCTCAATTCAAGTCTAATGATATGTATTAAGCTTAAACAATGTCTAGAATGAATGCTTTATCAATGTTATGCTATGAACATTTGAAATTTCTCTATATTTTTAAAAATTTCCCTACCTTTTTATCAGTCGTCCCCTACCATCCCCTAAAAAACGACCCAAAAGTACCCCCATACCAATAACTCGTCCTGCCGTACCCTACCATCCCCATCCTCGAAACTTCGTGGAGCATAGAAAAAAAGAGATACTAGCCTTTCATGGCATTGATGAGGGTATCTACGATTTGGACATTGGTGGGAAATGAATATGGAATTTCCTTTTAATAACAACTAACAAGGCCATTTGAATGCTTAACCAATACAGGCTTTTGAGAAGTGCAAGTGTTATCATGGGCACTAGAAGGAAGTCTGGTGTGATGTGCATTCATAGTGAACCAATGTGGAACATTATCCTTTGTTAAGCAGGACAACAATTTGTAGCCCTTGGTCATCTCACCCATATACTGTTGGTCTCTGAGATACACCTGTGCCTATATCGAATATTGAACAGCTTTTAGGTGTTCCACAAAAGCATTTATTATTTTCAAATGATTTACTTTTACAGAGAGAGAAAAGGATGGAAGGAAATAAGTGAGAAAAAGCATGTGGTTGTGATCCTTAGGAGAACACATAAATGGAAAATGGGGGCGGGGGGAGGAGTTGGGGCGGGCGGGCAGAGGGGGGGCGACACCAAGAACATCTATGAGAAGTTGAGAACAAGTCCCTTGCTATTGTATTTGTTGTACTTTCCATTCCCTCTGATCTATTTTTTCTCATTTGTGGAGATAAAATACTCTATCTAAGATGTTGTAAAGGAAGGTACATTTAGTGGAGTTCAAAATGGAAGTTGTTTCAAAATTTTGAGAAGGTGAAACTATATAATGATAGTTAGGTGAGATAAGCTTTAAAAAAAGTGTGTACAAAACCCTAGGGCAGACGAGGAGTGAAACTGAAGACTTTACCAAGCCTTGGTCATGAACACAAAATGCAAATGTCGACACTTTCTAACATTAGAGGTGTACAATTCCACATTAGTGCCAAAGTTGATAATAAACATTGACATGTATGGAAATTATAGCTTTGTTACTTTATATCTTTCTTTAGCGTTCACCCAACGCTATTTTTCCATGGAACATCTGTTATTTTGGTCCAGATCAAATGTTGAGATGAAATCGCCTCTGTCAAAATAAATGATGCAATGTGTTGAACAAAGTGGTGCCGATTTGTTATAAATTAGGATATAAATTCTAGAATAATTTTTTTCATTTTAGTTTTTCACCAATGAGAACAACTTTTCTAATTTAAATATTGTAACTTTATGAAAACTTGACTACAAGGTATGAACGATATGCAAAGAATGTGTATAATATTGACCATTTATATATTTTGCATTCGCTGTTGTAAGATATCAAATTTTACCTTGCAATTATCCTTGTCTCTTTTTTTTGTCAACAAAAATTCAGTTGTTTTAAGGGAAAATTATCATACCATTCACTATCTAACAATTATATCTACTGTTAGTCCTGCTGAAAATTCTTTGGGGTTCCCCATAAAGGAAAAGCAAGACTCAGTGAACCCCTTGGTTAAGGGGTTGAATGTGGAAGATTTTGTTGATGTCCTAAGGGGAACCCTCCTCAAGGATAGAAGTATTCCAGTTTTAGTGGATGAGATTGATTCTTCTAAGAATCTTAGATTGACCCATTTGGATCAAGCTTCGCTTATGAGCTCTTTGGTCAGGTTCAGCTTCAAACCTCCTTGATTGGTGAGGCTTTCCTTTGTTTTGTTGTTCTTTTGCTGAAGCCTCTCTTCTTTTGGCCTGTTCCTTTGTGTTTCGTTCCTGGCTACGTTTGCCTTTGGTGGCTCGCTGTTGAATGACGGTTTTTTTGAAGGCTTTTAGTGTTTTGGGTTCAGCACCCTGATCTGCTGCTTTTTTCATTGGCACTGTTTGAAACTTTGGTGTTTGGCTGCAATTCATGCTCCTCCTACAAGGTTCTGGGCCCTTTCAAAACCCTGCTTACCTAATAAAAAACAATTATATCTACTTTGAATTTTATAGCCCAGGGGAAGACTTTACTTTTAATCCTAATGGAACCTGAGTTTTGTAATGCAGTTCATTTTTGTTATAAGAGACTAATTTATTTGGAAGTGCATGTTCGGTGACGGTGTACTTTATATGCCACTCCTTTTTTAAGCTACAATATATATGCCCTTCATTCTATGTTTAAATCCTTTTCAATAATACCTTTCTTAAAGAAAATTTTAGTTAAAGATGTGTGAATGTATCATGCATACATTTTAGGTTTATGGACAATTTTACAAAAAGCATGGAGCAATTTCAGAATTTAGGGATTGATGGAATTCCGTTGATTTTATATTTTAGGATTGTGTCCATTACTTCTTTCAGAAGAAATTTTTGTTTTAAATTGACAAAAGATGAATAAATCAGTGCTAAAACAGTTAAGTGGATCACAAAAGTGAAATGCATCCATGGTTTTTTTAAACCCATCTTAGATCATCCCTTAGTTTAAAAATTATAAAATGCAAATGTTTCTCAAATTTGTTTAGATGTATTTTCAAGTTCTAATTTAAATCTGTATAATATGGCTTCTAAATTATTTAAAATCCTATATAAGGATATTTTTCTTGTCATATTTTATATTTACCTTGAGGTCATTATTTCTTACAGTCTGCATTAACAAAATGAACAAATTTTGAGGAGTTATGGAACTATGTATTTCAAAATAATAACATGAAACTGTCTTACCTAGTTTAGGACTCTGTTACCAAGTTCTCCTGAATTGCCCCCCATCCCCATATGGGTTCAATATGAGGTCGAGTATGGCCTAGGTTTGCCCAAGGTCTGCCCTGGGAACCCAGGATGCCTGGAGAGGACCCTAGGCAAACCCAAGCCATATCTAAACAAACTGCAGAGGACCTACAACCAAATGGGCCCCAAAAAAAAAACAATTTTTTACATTTTTTAAAATAAACAACTCTCTCCACTCCTATTTTAGCCTTAAAGTGAGAGCTTATAACATATTTTGCCTCATTTCACAAACACAAATGATCAAAACTGCATTTTTTTTCCTCCAAGCTGCCATTGTTGATTTTAACGGTTGCTACATATTTTTTCAAAGGTGAAGGCTACGAGAGTGAAAGACCTACACCAGTAGAAGAGAAAGAGTTGTACAAAGAAGATTTATCCATCAAAGGTGAGTGAATCTTGTAATTTTTTTCAAGTTTTGAATTTTTTTTTTTAAGATTTTTAGATTTTTTTATATGTTTTAGATATTTTTTAAACCTTTTATACATAATATATGGCTTATAATGCTGAGTTTTTTCTTCTTTTTTAAAGTTGTAAGGTTATAAATTTGTAATGTTTTTTTTTGTTTTGTTGTGTTCATATAGAATGGCTAGTAGTTCTAGTTCAATAGTTGCCCCACCTGTAGAGAGCTCATTTTAAATTTAAAATTGACGCAATGTCTCCCCTATGGTGACATACAACCACAATTGAACAACTTCTTGGTGGTGAACATTATTGTTGGCATTGCAGTCAATATGGAATTGAAAATAAGAACTCGTATAGTCAAATGAAAGCTCCTCTGTGTGTTATTCCCAAGTAAGGAATAAGAGTTTGTCTAGGGCCAAATAAAAAGATGTGTCAAAGCAAGAGATAAAGGAATATATTAAAGAACAAGAGGATGCTAACATGGCAGGTAGCAGTGCAAAGGAAAGAGCACATCCTCTTTATAAGAAAGAAACACAAAAACTAAACTCTATGTTCCTCAAGGACTCGTCCCCAACAAATAAAGGAATATATTAAAGAACAAGAGGATGCCAACATGGCAGGTAGCAGTGCGAAGGAAAGTGCATGTCCTCTTTATAAGAAAGAAACTAATAAAATCTATGTTCCTCAAGGACTTGTCCCCATCATTTTTTGACACATCCCCATACCGGGGATTTTCAGGGTCTCGATGACATCTTGGAAACGTCCCCCCACTGTCCTAGATTAAAAAAAAAAAAAAGTTGGCCCTAACATCCCGGAAATGTGGGTACTTCTTGGGGATGACTATCCATCTCCAAGACAGTCGAGGATGTCAATGACATCCCCTAACCATCCCGGGGACAGCCAATTGTCCCCTTGCAATAACTCTCAATTTTTTTATAAAAAAAGTCCAAAGTATATAAAAAATATATACACAACACCTCTCCCAAAATCACCCCTTTTAAGGCTCTTTATGACTATCCACTACCAGAGATGAGAAGTTATCTGCAGTGGCACTCCAGTGTACAGGCAGTGGAGAATTACTAACAGTCCAGTCAAGTCACTTGAGGACAACATTCCATTGGGCTAAAACATAAGAATTATTAAGGTTTTTAACACTTCAAACCTTACAAAGAAGCATCCTCAACCAGAAAGAGACATCACAGCTGCTGCGAAAATTCTGCACATCCTATAAGATCTTTTGCAAGATTTGTGAAGTTGCTTATAACTTAGAACTAATCCCATTTCAAATCTCCATAATGTTTCCATATTTCTTGTCGACAGTATCCGATCAGGTAACACATCAATATGGAAAGGGAGGTGTCAATATTAATGAAGAGGGCAAACTGATCTTAGAAACAGAGGTTGTCATCAATAACAGAACAAATCATATCAACAGCAGATATATTTTTAAGTACCTTGTTAAGTGGACAAGCTTGCCTACAAAATATGCCACTTGGGGGGAGTGAAGACATCATACAGCAGCACTCTGAGTTGAACCTTTGATGACAACACTCTTTTGAGTGGGGAGCATGTCATTGCCCACCATCATCATCATTTAGTTTTAACTTCTAAGTTCTAATAACAATGTCCATGGATGGCACACGTGACATACTCTTAACCTAGTTTCTTGTATTTAGGTTCACAATCTCATTAGCACTTTCCATTCATCTCCTCAGCACATTTATATGTTACAAGCTTTCCTTTTTCATGTGCCATCACAAGGGAATGCATGTGGCACCTACCACTAACCACACCCATCCCTAAAAATGTACTACATGTAAATAGAGGAAAGTTATTCTGCAGCGGGAGGTTGCCCCCTCCAAAGTGACAAAGCAATCCTTCTGAAATCTAATTTACATGTGATCTACACCCTACAGTTATATGTTTCAATATTCATACATACTGATGCGCATTGCCCATTTTCTGATCCTTCCTCACCCATGAACTCTCAGGGGTAAGCATGTGTCCATGAGTAAATGTCTGAAACAAATGTAATGCTTTGAAGAGTAGTAAAGATGCTAATGCCTTTCAACATCTTTTTCAGATGCATTGAGAGGCGTGTCCAATTAGACAACATCACTATTCAATTAGCTCTAAGTATCGATACTTTTATCCAAGAATAAGATCAAATTATGTTTTCTATCTTATGTGGGATAGCTGCACTAGAGATTTATATAATAATCTTATTTCCAAGATTACTTCAAAGCAGGGGTATTGGTGCAGAGGTTGTAGTTTCCCATTGCAAAATCCCATGGAAATCCATCCAGACTCTTTTTACTTTGGCTTTTGTCTTTTCCATTTGCAATGAAAATAGATTCTGTGATTCCTCCTATGGTCCTCTTGGGCATATGTGGATGCAGAATCGGCAGCTAATGATTCCTAAAAATACAAGGAAACAATAAGAATATTTGATTAAGAAATATGAATGACTTCCACTGAAGGCTGACGTACAGTGATGAAACTCTTGAGGTGGGGACAAACACACCCATTATGAAGACAATCTAACTCTATAAATGTTGACAGTCATGATAACATAGGCTTTTCAGGTTTGTTTTGAATGCACTTCAGGTACTATTTGGAGAGCATTTTGGCATTTCATCTTTTAAACTTCCTCCTCTGAAGTTAGTACTGAGTGTCAGGTTTTCTGTTATTTCTACAGTATGAAAAGATGGTCTTCTGAGGCAAACGTGGATGCAGAGTTAGTGACCAATGACTCCCCAAAATGCAAGGGAATAATAATAATCTTTGATGCAGAGAAACTGGAATGATTCACGCACAAGGATGAAAAAACCAGAATTGACAGATTTCATCACTTTAAGGCAGGAATGGAGGAAGATAGGACCAATCCCAAAACCTTGCCATAAAGGAGAAATATCTTTCTTCTAGCTTCGAATATAACTGCAGTAAAAGGAAATGCTAGAGGAGATGCAACAGACCCGGAAGGAAAATCCAAAAGTTGAGAGTTATCCAACAATATTGGATTCTCCGTTCCTGGATGAAATATAGGGATATGGTCCAGATATATTGGCAATACAGACCAGAGATATACCTTTTCAAGCAAACTAATAATAATTTTAAACTCCACACAAGCTAAAGGCAGCCAATAGATCCTACTAACCCAATATAACCCAATGAAGCGAACAGCTGCACCAGGTCAGTGTAGAAATATAGGGATCTAAGTACATGAAATTCCCCACAAAAAGAAAATAGTAAATACAAGCATTTCTAAGGGGAAAAGGTCACATTTCAATCACAAATCCCAAGGTCAAGTTGCTGAAGGCTGACAATTAATCACTCTAATAATCAGACACCACTCTTTTCTAATATGTAACAAAATCCAAAAATTAAGTAGAAACTAACCATTTATGTACACTTTTCTGATGTTGCTGTTTCTCCTTCTTTGCACTCTGCTTCAGACGTCTAGGATCGTCAAAGACCTACATACATGTGTTATTTGTGAATAGCAATAAATAATGAAAGACCATAACCAAAAAAGCAGTGAACTAAATAACACACTCCTCTTATTACTCTAATAAACAAAAGGTTGGACTTAAACCTACTTTGTTTCCAGCTGCTCTACTTGCAGCAGCACTCCAAGAATGTTCCGTGGCAATCACCTAAGAAATCACACATACATTTAGCTTGAAACAAAATATCAATCTGAAACCCAGCCCAATGGAAAGTAGTTAACTACTGCACTCTGTTCAATGTAATAACTTTTTATCCTCTGGAAATTCATATTTATTAGAAGTTTGCTTGATTGCAAAAGATGGTAAAGCAGCAAATCTGTTTTGGTTTGATGAAAGTTCAACATTCAAACAGAAACAGTTCAAAGGCAACAAGCACATTGGCAAGAGGTACACGTTAAAAAGAGAAACCACATCAATCCAAATTCCAAATTTCCAATCATGCAAGCATTATGGGGATGTCAGAACAAAGGTTGTGTACCTCTACGATGTGTTTTTAGGCTTTTCAAATTGTTCACTTCTATTTATTTAAGCCTAACATACCCAAAGTTAATAACCCAGCCCAAAACATTCGAATATTAACCAAACTCTAAACCACCATTTAAAACACTCAAATAACAAAAATGCTTCATTTTCATATCAGAAGAAAGAGAATGTCAGAATAGCAGTGGCAAGTAAAAAGACAGCAGCAGTACAGAATAGCAAGATGGAGAAATGCCATTTGAGTATTTCAAATGTATTTGTTGGCGTAAAATCTAACACCTCTGGAGTGCAGGTTTGTACGGACAGCTATGTACACTACGCAATGAGTGCTCTTCAAATTAGGAGGGGAAGCTCCCTCGTTGTGCTGGAATGCATGAAAAGAAAAGTAATCTAAGGCCTATCTTTTTGTTCTCAGCTGGAAGAGGCACAAGGTTAAGAAAACCAAGAACGTTGCAGCTAAGGATTTTCTGGTTTCGCAGATCAGTAACTACAACTAAGCTAACTACTTTAAATCTATCCAGTTTCCTCAAGAAAACAGAGCATGAGGAAATGGAGCAGGGATGACTATCTGACGATAAGCGGGTTTAGACTCTCTACTTGAAGGCAAGGTGGGCACAACTATCATCTCAATCTAAACCAGCTTATTGAGCACAACAGATTTAAGAATTTACTAAGACGATCTTATGAAACCCTAGGTGGTATAACACTTAATCGAATCAGCAAAGCCTTCACAAAACAGCCTTTATCTTTATAATCTCGTGAAACCCTATGTGGTATAACCTTCAACTATATCGATAAAGATTCACAAAACAGATTTACCGCTGCAACTTCTCGAAACCCTAAGTGGTATAACGATCGATCACAATGATAAATTAACACAAAACAGCCTTATCACTTCAATCTTTTGGAACCCTAGGTGGTATAACAATTGATTTCAATGATAAAGATGTTCAAACAGATATCTAATCTATGGAAAGAATTCAGCATCACAATCTTTCGAAACCCTAGGTGGTATAACAATCAATTGCAATATTGAAGACACATGAACAAATACGAAAAAGAGTAATATTGAGGGCAAGGTGGGCACAGCATATATTCCTCTCTCAAGCAAAAGTTATTTACAAATGAGCGTAAGCTCTTATTTATATACATCAAGGTGTAGGGAACCCTAAAATCACCTTGTGTTATCTATAGTTCCTGCAATGCATGCAAGCAATGCTTGCCAAACCCTAATTAAGTAAACTATACAGTCAACTGGGAAACTACCCTCAGTTTGACTGAAACATCTAATCTAAAAATGGACAATTGTGCGAGCATGCACGTCCTTATTGAAAACAAGTTAACTGGAAGACTACCATCAGTTAACGAAAAACCCTAAAAGAAACTCCAAGTGAACAAGATGAATCTCAGAATAGATATGCATGAGGTGAGACAGCCAGTTAACTTGAAAGGGTAATGCCAAGTTAACTCCTGTGTGTAATGTCTATCCCGAGAGGTGGAAACTGAAGTCTACTAGTCGTGATCTCGAGCAAACAATCCCTCAACGAGGCTGTCAACTGCATCAGCATCTGAAAGTCAGCAACTTGAGCAATCTTGGCAATCTTTGCACACTCAAACTAGCATTTCACTGACTTATAGCTTTGGCGGCTCCGTAACTGAAGTGATGGCGACTATCTCTTCTGCAGCTTGATACAAATCGGTCTCAGCTTTTCTGATGAAGTCATGAATTAAAACCAATTTGGTCTTGAATTCAATCTGTGTGTACTGTTCTCTGAAAAACTCGCCTGTTGACTGTGAACACGGCTATATTCTGACCACTTTTCTGGAAAACTAAAAATAGCTTGCTGAGGCTAAAAATAGCCCTTCGAAGAGTTATTTTCGGCGAAAATCTGAGATATGGGTTTTGTCCAGAAGAAGATTCTAAGACAACCCAGAATGTCAGATTTACGAAAATTTGACTTCTACTCGACCATGCAAGGAATTTTCAGTTGAGAAAATTAGAGCCTCGAGAACTGATGTTCTAGAGTAAATTTTCCTGAAAAATTCTGGCACATGGGTTTTCTCGAGGAAGCTATTCTGAATCAACCCAGATGATTTGTTTTGCCAAAAGTTGCCAATTCTTCAAACATGCGAAAGAATTTAAGACGAGAAATAGAAGAATTTAAGACAGAAGAAAGAAGTTTTCAGTGCTCTGCTTCTGCTAAAATCGCCATCTTGTCTGAAGTTTGCTGATAATTTTGACTTGCACCTGCAAAGAAAATGTTTTGATGTCTTCGCCAATGATTGTTGATGAAGAATTTGCCTTTGAATTGGAAGAATTCGCCTTTGTTCTGAAAACCATGAATTTTTCCTCTTGAAATTTGCGCCTTTGTTGAAGAAATTCGAATTTCCTTTGAAATTATCTTGAGAAAATACAAATTTATCTTGAATTTAATAATTCGCCTTTGAACTCTGGAGGAATTTGCGAATTTGCTATTTGAATGAATACACCTTTGAGAATTTGAAATACGCCTTTGATTATCTGAAGAATTTGCGAATTTGCTTGAAACTATGAATATCCTTAAAGATGCGCGCCTTCTCTTCTTGAAGAAATACGAACTTCTCTTGAAATTTGCTTTGAAAATTAACAAAATTCGATTTCTTTTGAAAATATGAATTAGCTTTGAAAATTGCGAATTTCTCTTAGAGATTGAATTTTCTCTTTGAAAAATACGAATTTTATTGAAAGCTCTGTGAATAACAAATGATGACGCCATACTTGAATAAGAAGAAATTCGCACCAATTGAGCAACTGCAAGAATTTAAAACCCTGACAAGAATAGAAGATCTCTGATTGGTTGCCTTTCAGTTTGACTGCCACTGACCGGAAGTTCAAATTTGAAAATAATAATAAAATCTTTATTATCATGCAATGGCGCCAAAAATAGAAAATGCCATCCATAAATAGACATATTCTGAACTTCAGTTAACAACACTGATGAAGCTCTGAGATTCATCGTCGTGCTTCAACGACTTCGAAAAGTCATCACTTGAGCATATAGGCGTCCATTTGCTCAAGATACTTCGTTTTTGATTAAATCCCTACTTTGTAGCTGACAGCACTATCGCGACTGGCCAACTTCGACACTGGTTTCCGGATGACCGGGTGATGCTGAGACTGATCTGAGATAATCAACGGAAAGCCTACTGAACAAGGAAGAAATGTCTGCTGGGAGACATAACTGCAAAATCCATCGCTTAACCCCTTGAAAAATTAGGCGCACCTGATTAAATTGCTTTACG
>VDFB02187572.1:0-12269 GCA_007258455.2 Sequoia sempervirens | reverse complement strand
TCTCTTGTAGAGGTTTTTACAACACAATATGGGTTACTTGTTTCTTAACACCTTATATTGAGACAGTGTGTTTTCCAACTGTGCAGATAATGTGAGCATTTATTTGGTCCAATCAGATGAGGAAAATGAAATTCCATTTTGATCTCATGTTACATAAATAGGTGATTTTTGTTTATGAGTTAGCTTTCTCCTAATTGGAATGAATTGCTCTCATTATTTGTAGAGTTGGAAAACACACTATCTCCTCTTGTTGTAGAGTGGTTTTACAAAAACTTTAAGGTTGCTTTGTTGTTGAAGATCTTATATGAGACATGGGTTTTCCAACATCAGTAAAATAATGTGAACACATTGGCTGGCCAACTAGATACATAAAAACGAAATGTGCCACTTGATCTCAGGTTACATACATAGGTGATTTTTTGTTTACGAGTTAACTTTTCATGATTGGAACAAAATGAATTGCTCACATTATTTGTACTGTATTGAAAACACACTGTCTCCTCTCTCTTGCAGAGGGTTTTACAACACTATATGGGTTGCTTGTTTCTTAACACCTTATATCGAGACACTGTGTTTCCAATTGTGCAGATAATGTGAGCATTTGTTTGGTCAAATCAAATGAGGAAAATGAAATTCCATTTTGATCTCATGTTACATAAATAGGTGCTTTTTGTTGATGAGTTAGCTTTCTCCTTATTGGAACAAATGAATTGCTCCCATTATTTGCACAGTTGCAAAACACACTGTCTCCTCTTAGTTGTAGAGGGTTTTACAAACACTATAAGGGTTGCTTGTTTTTGAACACCTTATATGGAGACAATGGGTTTTCCAACACTGCAAATAATGTGAGCATTTATTTTTTTGAATCAAATGAGGAAAATGAAATGCCACTTTGATCTCATGTTACATACATAGGTGTTTTTTGTTTATGAGTTAGCTTTATCCTGATTGGAACAAGTGAATTGCTCACATAGAATGAACGTTCATTGCTTCACAGTTCCAGCAAAATGGCAAAATGGCAGATATGATTGCTGATATATATAATAGTGTTAGCGATAGGTTAAATTGGAAATTAAATTCCCAATGTATAGTTTAATATGTTTTTTTATTGTTTGTGCAAGTTGGGATTTTGCACTCAACATAACATATAAATTGTATATTGGTGAAATTTGGAATAAAAAAAATTATTTGTAGAACCAAATGTCTTTAATTTTCCAATTTAATATATCACTAACACTTGTCTTTCTTCTAGGTGGTTAATAAAGGGGAGGAAAGAAAAATGAACAAAACAAGGGGAGGTGGATTGAGAAGGATGCTTCAAGAGATGTGAACCTTCTGCATTAAATACAGGTGATTCTAGTTGCCATAGCTTGAATCGCAAGTGTAGTGGACAGATAAATTTCCAAAATTTATTATGCATTTACAAGTTATGATTTTTTTGAAATCGTGAAATGTTGGGGTTTTTCAATCAATTGTTATTTTCATGTGATTTTTAAGTGTTTTGTGCTAATTTGAAATCTTTCACCAAAAGACTTTATATGTGGACATGTAAGTATGTGAAATTACTTAGAAACAAAATTCAAAGTGAAGAACCCAGTTCAAGGGAAATGCATGTACATATTTTGAGTTTGGACCATATTCATGGTTACCTGAAATTGTATCAGTATCTAGACAACGTGTAACAACAATATCTTCACTTGAAATGGGTTCTTCACTTGAAGTGTGTTCTTCACTTTGAAATGTGAGCAGCAGCAGAGGCTTTTCTAAGTATTTCCTATTTTACGAAATGGTGAATATACGTGCTCTTGAGAGTCCATCATATGATGTTGTCCTAATTTAAATCTCCTTTTTGTCTCTTGAGTTGAATATTTCTCCATATTTAAAAGTTCTATTTGATCTTAGTTTTCCATCATCTGTCATTTTTTTGTGGTTCTTAAGTGTTTTTGTAATAGTTCTTTTTTACAATTTCGCTATTTGTCTAGAATATTTAGTAAGTTATAAATGGTTCGTTTTGAACATCTGATGGAAATTTTGTACAATGCTATTTGTATATCCTATTTTTTCTCTTTATCAGTATGTTTTGATCTAACCACCACATTGCAAAAGATGTGCAGATATAACAAGTCATTACTTGAAATAGTTCTTTGCACTGTATTAAATAGAACTTGCAAAGCCAATGGGTAGCAATAACCTATGCAAAATGGGTATAACGCCACAGAATTAATTGAAAATTTGGCCTACATTACTTGGCACTAAATATTATAGACAAATAGACAAATTGTAAAAGAATTATTAGAATAACAACATACATGGAAAGAAAAAGTGACGAAACTGGTAGACGGGAGAAAACGTCCAGTGATGGTTAGGTAGGAGTTAACGGTGCCATCAGGTGGGTTTTCCTGCCTATTGCTAGGTGAAAAAGGTGGGTGGCTTAGCTTTTTTGACAAGTTTCTTTTGTTTGGTGTGGGAAAAGTGGAAGGGAATGACGTGGGCCTTTTCAAAGCCTTTTCTGTTTGGAGAAAGAAAGGTGAAAATACTATTTGTTTCTAGTCTGCACATTGAAAGGGAAAGTTGAAGGTTTGAGTGTATGTGGATGAGTTGGAGGAGAAAATTGACCAAATTGAGGTGATAGATACTATCCAAAAGTGTTGCAAAAGGTTTTACAACACTATTTGGGTTGCTTGTTTCTTAACACCTAGGGTTTTCAAACATGAATTGTTGCAAAACAGAATGAAGTGTGTACTATGAATCACACTATGTGTTGAGGGTTAATCGAGTCCCCCTTAAATTAGAGATGTGATATTTGATAAAAGACAACACCATCATACATTTGTATATTTGCATTACAAGAAAAAGGTTGGGTATAAGTAAAGGAAGGCTTCAAAATACATTGCATTTTCCAACATGCACTACACAATGTTCATCACTTTCAATGAGTTTATTCATTATTTCCAATAATGGAAAGAAATTGGTGTTCTTGCTTTTTGTAATGCACACCTACATATACTGGTTTAAAAAATAGAAAGGGCTTGGGTATGTTGTGATGTGGAGGTTGAAAATTGCAATGTGTTATGAAGCATGCAATTTGTTATATACTTGAAACTTAAACACAACAATGGAAGGTGTGATTTGGAAGACTTTCATACTATTTTGTAACATTCCATGTAAAACCATTGGTGTTAAGAAGAAAGAAACCCAGCATGAGATGACCCTTTACATTTAAATAGGGAGATTCAAATAATTGAAAGCCAACATTATGTTTCCCATTTACAATTATTTTGTGCACTTTTTTTTTTTAATCGAGTGAAATTTAAACACAACAATGGAATGTGTGATTTGGAAGACATTCATACTGTTTTGTAACATTCCATGTTGCAAAATCATGGGTGTTAAGCAAGCAACCCAATATGAGACAACCATTTACATTTAAACAAGGAAATTGAAATAACTGAAACCCAACATTGTGTTTTCCAAATTGCAATTATTTTGTGCACTTTCTTTTTGTCATGTGAAATTTAAATGCAATTTTTGTCAAAATTAATTGTCTTGATAAATTTTGAAAGGGATTTTCAATACATTCAGACTGTATATATTACAAAATATCTTGAAGAAATTGTTTCTATTTAGTAAGAATGCATGTTGGAAAACCTTAGGTGTTAAGAAAAAAAATGCATATACTCTTCTAAAACCCAAGTAAGAAGAGACAGTGTGTTTTCCAACATTGCAAATAATGCGAGCATTTTATTTGTTCCAATCAGATAAAGAAACTAAAACAAAATTTGGACTATAGCAAAGAGTTGTTCAAAAATTTGAAAGTGGACTTCATTACATTCTTGGTGCCTCTTTTTTGTATTTGCAAACAATGGTTTCAAATGCCATGTTTTTCTGGGTTCTTCTCCACTCTAGAATCTGATTTTTAAAACTTGTCGATCCTGACACGATTTCTTGATGAAGAGACATGCCACAACATGTCAGAGTTAACATTTGACTATCAAGTATTTCCATTGGTGCTATTTATCCGTCCGACCACCTTTTCTGTTGGGGTGTTTTGTTCCAATCAGATGAAGAAAGTGAAATGAGATTTCGATTGTAGCAAAGTGAAATATGAAAGTGGACTTCAATACATTCTTGGAGCATACGAAAAAAAAAATCTTACATATTGTGCATGGTTTCTAATTTCTCTAAACATTATTTCGTAATTTCACCCATATTTCCACAATGGGTTGTTAGTTATTTCATTTGGAAATTGCAAAATTTCATATTTCCCATTGCTCTCTACCAACTTGCAAAATGTTGTTGTGGAAAATGGCGACGAAAATATGACCTTGTCTAGGATTTTTTCTATTTGCAAATAATGGTTTTCAATGACATGTTTTGGGGTTTTTGTCCATTCCGAAATATGATATTTAAAACAAGATGATTGTTATGATGCATGTGGCATGCATTTTTGTAGGGAGAATAGGATGCTCCCAATTGCAGAAGGTGATCTCCTTGTGACATGGCTTAAACATGATAACATATTTCCCTTCTTCAGGGATAAGACATGTCTAGTTATCATTGCTAGTTGATTTGTGGATTCAATTGTGTAAGAATTTTTGCATCAACATTTCAGATCAGACTTTGTGATCCAACATCACGATGACTGATGTTGTCTTCTTCATCCTAATGTTGGATCACAAAGTGTGATCTAAAACGTTGATGCAAAAATTCTTACACAATTGAATCCACAAATCAACTAGCAATAATCAATATGTATTGTGGAAAATTGATATCAATTATCTCTAATTATGTTATCATTTCAAACACATGTTTTTTTAGGGATAATACACTACTGAATTTGACACCATTTTATGATGGGTGTTTGAAAAATCTTTGTCGGACAAGCGACGAAATGATGAAAATATTTTTGTCGTTGTTTTTTTGTCGAAAGGCCGATGACGAATTAAACATTGAAATAACGGCGTAGATTTGTCAGTTGTCAGCATCATAAAATGACTTAGAATTTCATCAGAATATCGATGAAAACTTCGTGTATCCACTGATGAATTACACTAGAATTTCATCGCCATTTCAACGAAATGGGCAAGGAGTAGCATCGAAACAACACCAAAAGTTCATCGAAATTGTGACGAACTGGGCAAGTAGTAGCATCGAAACAACACAAAAAGTTCATCAAAATTGCGATGAAATGGGAAAGGAGTTACGATGAAACCTTCGTCGTAGCTATAGCAACTTCGTCGAACCTTTTCGGTGATTTTTCAGTTGGTTTCGTCGAAATTGCGATGAAACAATGCAATTTTTTTTTTTAAATATTCGTTGAAATGTACGATCGCGGAGATTGATGACTAATCATACATACAGACTGCATATTGGTTTGATGGTTCAAACGATGCATTTCTTATATTGAAAAGTGCATTACCTTATTGAGATTCTCTTTGTTTCGAGAATAGTTTAATATTCTCTACTTAACAGGGCCAACCACATGACGGCGGAAGCTCATTTGGCCCCTCCCCCCCCCCACATCACTCTCAATTCCCCATACCCAATCATATAACATTAATCATTCATTCATGCATTAATAACATATAAAATTCATTCATTAACATATAACATTCATTAATTAACATATTCACATTCATTCATTAACATATAATATTCATTCTTTCAGTTTTTACATATTATCAAAAATATGGTTGTCATGATATGATTACAATCACTTTTTTTTGTTTCTTTTTGAAAGCTACATAAAGGTGAAGTGGAGTATCATTTTATAAATCAATATATGTCCCCCCTTTAGTTGTTCTACCCAAAACCACGATCTTAATTTATGCACAGTAAGTCTACCAAAGTGAATGTACATAGGGGGTTTGTTGCAATAAGAAATAAATGTTAAATTGATATGTTTTATTATTATTGTTACAAGTATTTCATTAATTAAAAGAACATTAGAGTGGTTCTCTTTACCTGATGGGTCCACATCATGTTCCTGAAATTTTGTTATAGAATCATGCTCAACATATTTGAACGCCCTCTGAAATCACGATCTGATTTGAAACATGAAAGGTTACATTAATTAATACAACAATTAAAATTCGTAATATGTTAAGAGAACAATAATGAGGGTGGTCCTCTTTACGATGAGACCGCATACATATTCTGATATTCGAATCTAATCGCTGTATGTTGATCGTATACCATAACTCTAAAGAGTTGAAAATGAAAAGGTTACATTAATTAATACACCAATTGCAGAATGTGTTTAAAGAACTTTTAGAGTGGTCCCTCTTTGCTTAATTGGGGCCACGTCATATTCTGATCTTCTCTAGCGATCATGCCGACATGTTGATCCGCGGCTCTACATGCTCTAAAGTGCAGAGGGTGCACGCCATGACTATTGTGCTCCACCAGAACATTTCAATGTCATATATAGGTATTATCATTTGGCGAATGTTTAAAAATAGGCATGTAATTAATTTATGGTGGAAATTAATATTGAATAGATTGCACAAGTATTCAATTTTTAATAAACTTTATTGAGTTTATTTACCTGCATGTCAAGTGCAATGGAATATTGTGTTTGCCCAGTCAGGACTCTTAGGCATTCAGCCACAGCTCCATAGCCTTGCTGGAAGGAAATCTTCAGGCCCTCTTCTATGGGAACTTTGTTGAATTCAGAGCCCTACATTTTTTCATAAGATCATGAATTTTGCTTCTATGGTGTGATAAAACCAAAATTGTTTTCAATTTATTATATTTTGGATGCAATATTTCATTTATTGATACTTACAATTCGTGCGGCTAATTTCATATAACCACCAGAGCCAAGTTTGTGTTGCCCATGCTTTTCTAGTCTTTCCTTTGTTTCCTTTGATGTGTTCGGAAGCCTATGAAAAGTTTGAAATACGTTAGATTATGTCAAAAGAAAGAGTAATCAGTAAATAATTACATTGTTGATAGTATCACATACCTTCCTTGGCCTGGTGGTGTCTTTCCTTTTTTCTTTTCAACCTTCTCTTTTCCATCCGACACCAGGTCCTTCCACTCCCTCTTCGGAATCATGGGGGGACACTCGTAATTTTTGTTATTCTCTAAATATGACCTATATTGGTCCCTCACATACTTTAGATAGGTACCAGCTTTCTTAAGGACCTTGGTTTTGTTGAATGTTTTATCACCGAACAACACAACTAAATGGTTAATGAGCTCATCTTTTAAATTTTGATTTTGGGCATTCCAGCATTGTGTGCGGTATGGTGGGCTGAAGGAGCTAAAATTTATTATCATAGATGTTTATAAAAACATCATTTCCACACCACAAAATGATCATGGGATCAATAGTCTAAAAAGAGTGATCAATAAGTAAATTTCAATTGGATTATATATAATAATAATTAAAACATTTTAAAGTACCTGGGACCTTCTCTATCTTTATGGGAATGAAATCCTCGATCACCACAAGTGTGACCAGAAATGTTCTCATACTAGTAATATGGGAAGATCCAGGAAATGCTGCTAAAACATCATTAGTACTAGTGGCTTCTGCATCCCTAGGTACATGTCCTCACGCATGTTCTGGTATGTGTTCACTACCAGAGGGTGCATTAATAGATGTCTACATGGTTTGTGTTTTTGACATTTCAGACGACAATATAGGCACAGATGATGGTGTCGGATGATGTGATGTATGTGTAGGAAGATTAGGATGGACACTTGTACCAACCCTTACTCCTTGGGAAACACTTGCAGTACCCTGATCATGGCTAGGAGCATCATGAGGAGGCAAATAACCCTGTAAAAACAAAACATATTTTAGTTCATGACATAAAAGAGTACAAAATATAAAACCATGAGTGAACTTATGTTATAATTAAAGACCTCATGATAGCTTACTTGCAATTTTTGTAATCTCTTAGTCAATATTTTAACCCTCTCTTTTATCTCATCTGTTTGAGGCACTATGAACATCAACTTAACCATTTCTTCATTGCATTTTTTTTGGATCTTCTTTATCATATCAAGAGGGTTTGCTGAATAAGTGATGTCATCATCACAAAATATTGACTGCACCCTCACTATGGATGCTCTCTTCTACTACTGGTGCCTTTCCCTGATTAGTCAACTACAACAAGAATATTAAAAACATTATTGAAATTAACCCAAAAAAATTATGAAAAAAACATAATAATAAAACATTTTGCTCGTATCTATTTGTACAATTACAATGAGGTAAACTTGTCAGGTAGAAGCACCTAAATATACATCGTGATCTATGCTTTGGGCTAGAGCCTTCTTCGTAAGATCAATGTCCCCTTGTGACAAAAAATTAAATATAAAAAAACATTACTGAAATGAAACCAATAGACTTACGAAAAAAAACATAAAAATAAAATGGTATATTGGAGTCATTAATTGGAGATTGGGTAAAATGGTACATAGTACGTACCACCCCCATAGTAATTTTGTTTGTAAATAAGAGATTCAAATTGTAATCGATTGGCAACTCTTCCCCTGTAGTTATTGATTTTATTGCACATATGAATACACGATTTCCCTTGCGTGCCTCAGATATGCAATTGGGTTGCTTATTTGTTGACCCATGTCGTGTACTATTTATAAACCTTACAATATTCCCTGATACTTTTGGCTTTCCATCAATGTACATAGCCACTCCTTTATTTTTATCCTTATCTTTTAGTTGTATATAATTTACTGATAGTGCATACCTACGCATATTTCATGTATATCGAACTAGTTGCATCCAATCTTTGTAACTGTAATAGGGTCCAACATACTCCATCAATTCAGTAACTTTGTCGTAATAGACCTTTATGCCATCCATGTAAAATAGGCCCAAACCATGTAATGACGATGGTGCTATGTGATATATCCTCTCATTGACACAAAAATGAGTGTTTATTGGAGGAAGTTCATTGGGTACCCATTGTTTCCTTAGATGTTTGTACCTCAAGGGCACCTCGATGTTGCCTATGCTCTCATCATCATAAGAACATGACCCCCCTTCAGCAAGAAAAAAATTCCATGTGTTTACAAAATCTTCTTCTAATCTTTTGACCTCTAGTTGATCTCCCTCTTTTAGACATACTACATGTCTCACTTTCCTCTTCTCTTCCTGAATTTCCCTCGCTCAAGGAAGATAGATTTGACAAATACCTATTTGGTGGTACTTGCACTCATAAGGATGTTGGATGAAGTTCTTTCATGGTGATGTGATCCCAAGGTGACATTATGATTAATCTATCATTTCCTTGCTAGAATTTCACAGGTTATAAGGTAATCAAGTCTTGATAGATTGCAAGCTATTGTTACTACCATCCAAATGTGTCCATCACAAATCAAATCTACTTAACGTTTTAACTCCCAGACTTTGTAACAAGTGTTAAATGTGACTATGGTCCCATAGTTGCAACTATGAACCTCAACCATATTTGTAATCGGGACTTTTCTCTTAGTTCCAGTAAATAAACTTGAAGGAAACACCACAAGTGGTTTTATTGGACACCTACATGTGACTAAAAATAGCAGCAAATTTACATTTAATTTCCATTTGTCTAAGTGGTTAACAGGGAGGGAGTGTGTACTATGCCTTGTTAAGTCATCATAAGTTTATGTTTTGGCAATAATTTTTTTTAAGTCATCTTAAATCTTCCTATGTCTAATTTCTAGGAGACTTTTGGTATGTTTTAAGGTAGGATGATTGATGAAAGAGCCCAAAGAGCCTTTCTCCATGGTATCTAGGTACACATAGCAGCAGTCTTCTCTTATATGGTTGGACATGATTTAAAGAACTTATCTAGGAATTATTCATTTAACCTAAGGTTTTCTCATAATTCCATCATTGGAAAAGTATGATCAAATTCTTCTATTATGAAGAATTAGTCTAATTAGTCTATGTGCCTCTAGTAATCACTATAAATGTTTAGCAAGTTAAAATGACTAATTGCATTGGGTAGGAAGAATCAAATTTGAGTTATTCAGGGTATATTCCTCTATTCATAATTTTTGGATTTGGCCTTGGAGTTATCTCACTTCCACAAGAAGGGAGGAGTTTCCTTGTATTCTTTTATAATTACTTAGTATTCTTATTTATTTTACACTTACATTTACAAATACACATACATATGCATTTACTATTTTCATTTATTTCTCATGTAGTTTAATAGTTTGATCAATTTCATATTATATGTGTTGAAGACTTTATAATTTCAATTACATTAATTTATGGATATGTTGTAACTGTAACACTACAAAACCATATGCTCTTTGCATTTACACTTGCATTTAGAAATACACATTTATATACATAGATATAGATTTCTTTAATGACATGTTACATTTATTGTTCTAGGAGAGCATCCAGTAATTATATTTACATTTACATTTAAAAATACATATACATACATACATACATATATGTGTGTGTGTGTATGTCTATCATTTATATTCAGTGTTCAGAAATAACCCATTAGGTTTGCACATGGATAAAAATTCATAAAATCAGATCTCTCATACATGTTTTGTTGAAACCTAGGCTTGAACCTCTCATTTCACATGCTTTTCTTCACAAAACTATTTAGGAAAACAGCTATACCTTCTTTATTTCTCATCCTACGCCCTATTAATGCATCCTACAATTACAACAGTATCCATGGGGCCTCTTACACAAGCTACTGTAATCACAAAAAGTGTAAGAGCCCCTTTATATCATGTTTTGACTACAAAACCCTCAAAAATAGGGTAACTCGGATTATGATTTGTTGGTGAGCTGTATGGACAAAATCATTAGCACCAACTCATTCTTGGAGTCTTTTGAAAGAGAAACGAATCAGGTTGCAGTTAAGTACAAACCTTATAGTTTCAAGGTGAATGAGGTGATCAATTTTGATTGGCCAATTGATGAAGAGTACCATAAATGGGTAAATGTATATTTAACTGAGGAAGAGTGAAAAGGAGTAGGCTACTAACGGTTGAAAAATCAGCCGTTGCAGTTACAACAGATTCCAATTTTGTTTTTTGGTGACAGTCTAGGCACGAAATTCTTGAAGTTGTTTGTTGCTGCATCAACCATTCTCAACGGGCACGATGAACAAGAAGATTCTCTAGTGAGATTGTTGTTGTAACAAATTTTTGGATTATCACAAGGTAGTCCAATTGGCTGGGGACGTGTGCTTTTTGGCTCAATGATTTTTTGCTCCTTATTTTTCTATAAGAAGGATTTCAAGGCCAGAAGTACGGGTTAGCAAGTTAGATATTTTTGGTCGAGTCTAGATGAAGTTGTAGAGCAAATTATAAAGTTTGATGGTTTTAGGGAAAATGCAATTTAGGTTTTCAATCATTTTGTATTAGATTTTGAATTCATGGGGATTTGATGTTTTATGACAGTACTGGCATTTGAATTGATATGATTAATTCAAACTCATGTCTCTCCATTGTACAATCATATCTGAATTTTGAATAAAATGATCAAGGGTTGTTTCCTTCATCTCACCGTTGTGGTGTGTATGATTCTTTTTTTAAGTTTAATTCAGGAATTAGCATTAAAATGCTTGAATGGGATTGTAGGTGGATATGTTATGTATAAGGATTTGATAAGTATTATTGGGTTAGAATACATATTGATGAGATTGTAAAGCAATGTTATCAAGGATCTTATATGTTATGTGTTAAATCTATCATAAACCCTTAGATGCTTATAAAATTTGACTCCTCAAATGGATATATGGAACTGATCTAAGTTGTACTTATTCGTATGGTTCAGTATTTGTTTTCCTTTACCTAGATCTTGCTACAATTGCAAATCAATGACTATCTTATACTGTGAAATGTTGTTGTAGTTATCTCATGCTCCAAATAGTTGATATTATTAATAAACAGCCAATTCTATTAGGTATTATCCTATTATGTTGAGCTATTAAATGAGATTATTTGTTGTTGTTAATGTTGTTTATGATGATGGTGCAGAGGTTGTAAATGCATTAAGGGATCACCCTCTCGGGTCTTGTAGGGAGCCAAAGTGTGGGAGGTCTTTAAAATCCTAGATGGAGTTGGTCCAGGTCCTTCGAGCTACCCTTTATTGGAATTGGAAATTCCATAGGTAGATTAGAAGATCAACCTGCTTACCATAAAAATAACTAACACCTTGCATATGTTTGTGGTGGAGGTATTAAAGAAGAATTGTATGCCTCTATTTTCATTCATTAGATCTAGCTTATCCTAGCATATACTTGGACTAAGTCTACAATTGCTTTAGA
>VDFB02187571.1:0-18546 GCA_007258455.2 Sequoia sempervirens | reverse complement strand
CAGGAATGGCTATTGTTGGAGGTCTAATAAGAAACTATAAAGGGAGGTGTATTGAAGCTTATGCTAAAGGTATTGGACATGCTACGAGTGTGGAAGTGGAGGCTACTACTACCTGGAGAGGTATTAAGTGGCTGAGAGAACTTGTCTTTGACAAAGCAATCATTGAGGGAGATTCTAAATTGATTGTTGACTACCTCAATGTCCTGGTCGAGCCCACTAGAAAATCAACAGCCTTATTCAAGACTCAAAGCATGTGTTTAATTCTATGGAAGGTGTCTTTGTGTCTCACATCTTCAAAGAAGGAAACACTATTGCAGATGCGATCTCCAATGTGGGGCTCTCTTATCCACAGTGGCAGTTCTAGAAGTTTGAACATATTCTAACTCAAATTAAGGAGTGGCTTGCTAAGGACTAGTCAAGAGGGGCCTACTCTAATTGTTGATGATGCATCTTTTACCATTGGTCATTAGGTTGCTTCTCTGTCTTAGGGATGGGCTGGTTGTCTCCCACCCCTTTTTGAATTTGAAATTGAATTGTATCAGTCAAATGGTGATGTGTAATAAAAGTAAAGCTCCAACTCAGATGGTGATGTGTATCAAAAGCGATGGAGAGGTGGTGAATATAGTGGATTTCATGATGTCGACTTGCTTTTGTATTTTAACCATATGCTTCTATATGGTTTGGCAGAGATCTAATCATCAAATGATAATTACATGAGGTTTTAAGGGAAATTTTCCCGTGATCTGGGATAAATCTAATAATAATGAAAAGGTAAGTACCATTTGGACTTATGCCTTTAAATTTATTTCCCTTAATGGTATTTATTTAACCCTTGCTGAGTACCACGATGGGGGTCTTATTGACATGACTGAGGATCATATTTCTCCTGATGCTAAGGATTTGAGGTTTAATTTAATAATGATATCAAGGTTACAAAGCTCTTTTTCAATGAGTCCTCGCATATTACCTATGCCTCTGATGGTTAGTTTTCTTTTTAATAGAATTTTTGTTGCAAAGAGATTTTAATATCCATTACGACCAAAGTAAGGAAAGGCCATAGAAATATGAACTCCTCTCAAACCAAGGAGCTGTAACTGGATGATAGTACTATTGAAGCAATGGAGCAGTGCAACAAGGAGATGGAGCAACTGATCAAGGAATGGAACTTAATTTGCAATCCCAGGAAGTAATGTGGGTCCAATGTGTCTCAGTTTTTGGCCGCTGGGAAATGGTACCTTTTGGGTCTCTGTGCCCTCTTGTTTATATTGGTCTAGGCTCTATTTTTTGGTCTCTAGTTATATGATTGGATTTTGGCTTATGTTGTTTTATTCTTGTAATGATGGCAGTTTTGTTGCGGGGTGTTGGTCTATTTTTTAAACCCTCTATTTTGTGGTAGTAGTTTTGCTGGTGGTAGGCTTTTTTTTTGTTCTTTGGTCAAGTTTAGGGGCCCTTTCCCCTGCTTTTGTTATAAAAAACAAACTAGCATTGGGAAAATAGTTGTATTTTCATGTTGAAGATGTTTTATCGAATCCTCTATTGAAATTAGGGAAGGTTGAAGCCACATTAGCAAAAACACTGTCTAACAATATATCGAAGGACATAATTTGGAAAAGGGATGGAAAAATTCAAGGCTATGTGTTTATTGTATAGTGCAAGTTTAGAAAGTGAGTCAAATCTTAGGATACTTAGTGAAACATATAGAAGTCTCTTTGGTACCTTTAAATTTGACAGTGCCCTCCACCAAGTCATATTAATTGATAGAAATATTAAATTTAAACATTTAAAAAATATTTTTCTTTTGGAATAAATTTTAGTTTCAGCTTGATATTTAGATGATAGAAGTTTGATTTTTCTTTTAAGAATCATATAATCTTCTTTAATTGAATATATAATAGTCAGTTTTGTTTCTTATTTGTTTTGTGAGAGTTTTCAGAAAGATGAAAGAATCTTAAGAGCTGATCTTTGTAGGATAATAGTAGATTAGAATAGATAGAGTTTGTTATAGAGAAGGATAGAGAGTTAACTTTGATGAAAAAAGATTTTGAGATTAGAGAGGAAATCTGTGAAGGTATGTTTCAATATGGATTGCTGTCAAATAGATTGAAAAATTCAGAATTTGAGAGTTTGGAAATATAAGATTTGAGGACTTGGGAATTCATTAGACTAGGAACTCGTAAATTATACATTTACAAAGGGTACAAGACAACTTGGTGGAGTTTAGTGCCTACAAGATTTCTCAATGGTGAATGGAAGAAAAAATGATAAAAATGAAGATTTCAATTTATGTTTTTTTGTTGCTATTCATTTAAATTTATTTAATATCATAAAAAAATCATTTCTTCAATAAGAAGAAGTGTTAGAATAAATGAATAAGCATGCTGACAAATTGTTAGAGAGTTGACTGTAAGAATCTAAAATAATATCAAATAGTGAGTGTTAATCTCAACATTAGATAGATGATTGTTAATTTCAATTTAATTATTATATGACCCAATTAAAGCCAAATTTATAAGATTTTATTCTTCTTCTAAAAAACTATTAAAATGTATAATTCTTTGTCAATTAAATATATAATATAAACAATTATATTTATATATCTCTCTTATATAATCTCTATTTTTTCAAGAATTTCATGATATTTCAAATAAATCATTTTCTAAAACAAAGATGCCTATAAAAGATTGAATAGGTTTTTAATCAAGTTTACAATCCTAGACATATTTTTCTCCAACATACTTTTATTTCTTGAATTGTAATATATCTTGTGTGTCAAAAGCTAAAAGCTAAATTTAATTCATAAGGGAAAAAGATAATAATTTTTCATAGTTTAATTATAATAGCAGCTCAACAAGAAAATAATGGAGAGTTCATACCTGTCTTCTTTACAATCCAATTTTTTTTTTCATATTTGTTTTGATATATTTTCTTGGAGCAAACCTTATTACCTAATGCAACCAATATCAAATTACCAATCAGTACAGTATTTGAAGGATCAATCTAATAAATATAGGATTATATGGTGATTAGAAAGCTAAAAACAGATTGTGGATTGTATAAGATTAAAATTTTGTTAATATTATATATTGAAAATTTTAAACTGTTACTTGATAAATTTTGATTAAATTTGTTGTCGTCCTCATTGTTATAATAATCATCACTTTTTTGAATCTTTGGAACTCCCTTTAAAATAATAAGATTTTAATTAAAAAATCCAATACCCACCATATTAAAAAATTATTTATAATTAAAAATATAATTATATTATTCTAAAAAACCATAATAATATTACAATCAAATTTACTATTTAAATTTATAGTAAAAAAATTAAAATTTTAAATAATGTACTTTCAAAGATTTTATTCCCAAACATCAAAGTTATAATTAAAAAACAAAAAAAATTAACAAACAAGCCTCCTCCAAAAGTTAGAAATTGTTAATGAGAAGGGCAAGGGTTGGGTGCTGAAGGTCCCTAAAAAATCTTAAAATATAAATTTTTAACCAAGAAACTAAAATCGTAGATTTTTTTTGCTGGTACTTACCTTAATGCATTCTTCCATCAAGATCTCCATTTTCTTCCTAGCTGAATTTTCCCATCCTGTACATGATAACATTTTGAAAGAAGTCTATTTGTGTGTTCATCATTGTAAGTGTCTCTGAACGGTGAAAAAAGATTGAATAGGTGATTTTAAAAGAATTTAAATGGACAATTACGATATGGTATTAAAGATAAAAAGTTCAACAGTTTGTAATGCTAGTCTGAATATTTATGTCATTAACATTTCAGATCACATTTTATGAAGTCCATCATCAATATGAACAAACAAGACAATTGATAATGAAAGAAAGTCTATTTCTGTGTGTTTCATCATTGCCAAATGCGACTCTAGACATAACAATTAAAAAGATTGAATAGTGATTGAAAATATTTAAATTGATAATTGATATGATGTTAAACCTCAGGGGCTGGTATCAAGTGTGACTTTGAAAGGACCATCTTTGATTGTAATGAACTACATGGCAGAGTTCATCAGATTTACTCTGGCTGCTGGTGTTGATGCCTTCCCTGCTGCATTTCTTATTTGATATGGCAAGATTGAAAATAACTGATCATGATTCTGGAAATTGTCTTACAAAAATGCAAAGGCATTTCATGATTATAACTCCATGCCTCTTTCTCATTATGAGGCCGAAGCTCATCCTCAGGGGTGAAGATTCATAAATATGTTACTAGCTATTCTCTTCTTTGTCATTTTGTTTCTATGAGCTGGCATACTCTCTAGCATCTCTTAGACTGGGGGGTCGATTGGTGGTTTATATATTCTTCTCTTGGGTCTGAACTCTTTGGTTTGGGATTTTGAGTATGCATCACAAATATTTTGTTCTGTACATTGGCTCTCCTTCACATTGGATTGAGTTTCATCTGTTTTTATGTATTTCCTTTCTCTATCAATAAAGTTCAGTGGCTCAGCCACTTTTATCAAAAAAAAAGATTCTTACAATTTATAGTGATAGTTTGAATATTTTTGAATTAGATTATACAAATCATTTTCTTATTAAAGTTTCATATCACATTATGTGAGCTCTTCTCTTGTTTGTTCATATTGATGATAGATCATAGAATGTGATCCAAAAAGTTAATGATATCATTCTTCTTTTCTCTTTCTTGTTCATCCTAATGATAAATCATAGAATATGATTCAAAATGTTAATTATATGATATTCATCATCAAATATTTTCTTGCTATTTTGTAAGTTACCTAAACTTTCTAGGAAAATTCTAGAAATTTCATGTCTTCTATGAAATCAATTTGTCATAAGAGAGGAATGATGAAGCATACGGAAAATAAAAGGAATGAATCAAACAAAAGCTTAATTCAAAAAAAATATTAATATCCCATACCCATTACTCACAAAATGAGAATATGAATCTATGAAAACAAATAATGCAATCAAATAAGAGATCATATGTTGAAACAACAAAAGCATTATATTACCATCATGTGTTGAAGTGTATTCACAATGATATTGGATTGCATTGTATCAATGTGAAGCCTCCATTTTGATGTTTTGCAAAAGCTTCAATGTGTGTTAATGGTGATCGAATATGTGTGTAAAAGCTCTCAAGAAATTGAATGTCAATTCAGCATTACTCCGTTCCACAAAAGGTGTCCATTCTTTGATCATTTTTTACGATGAAGAGGATTGTTATATATATTTCATGTTTTCAAATGAACGCTCAAGATTAAACAATTCTGAATCAAGATCAATGGTTGAAATTTATAGAGAGGAATCAAATTGGTCAGTCAACTCCAATGATTGATCAGAGGACTGGGATAGATTAGGAGTGAACCAATTTAGATTGATCAGTCCACTAGATAAATTGAATAGTCAATCTCAGTTGATTGAGAGAGGATGTGAGTCAAGAGAATAAGATGAATAGTTAACTAAATAGATTGAATAGTCAACTATTAGAGAGTTCAAGGAGATTACGGATGAGAGATAATTGACTAGTTAACTAAATAGATTGTTTAGTCAACCGAAAGAAGAATTATTCCATGTGGGGAAATTAATTAATTAATAAAGGAATGTGAAGGTGAGTTGACTTTAAAGGGATGATGTTGAATGAATTAAATAATTTAATCTAATTATTTAATTTGGAAAGGGGAAAGTTGATTAATTAAACAATTTTTAATAACCATTTATTTAAATTAGAAGAATAGGGTAAGTTAGTAGCATAATTAAATAATTTATATTTTTTTAATTAATCAAGAGGAATAATGATAGATAAATGATAAGATAGGTGAATTAATTAAATAATGTTAAATCACTTAATTAATAGATAAATATAAAATTTGATAATAATTAAATAATAATGTATTATTTAATCATTTAGGAAAGGGTGAAAGTTAGTTAAATAGTGTTGTTTGCATATCAGGATAATTAAGGGTATCTCCATTTTCCCCTGTGTTGTAGAAAAATGGCCCCTTGTCATTTTTATGGCCTTTTAGGTCTTTCTTCAAGATGATTGGTCCATTTTGCTTTGATTTATTGATGTAATGTGGCTTGAACATGCACATTAGGTCCTTAAAATTCAAATTAAGGCATCTTTTTAGGAGGTGTTATCAAGTGCGCTTTACATCTTTCGACTTCGGTTCACGGCGCATCTACTTAGTAACCAAATTCCTTTTCATCACTTATCAAGTCCTATTCTAGCGCGTTAGGTTCTAAAATAAGATTTCACTCTTTTCTACTGGCAATCAATACCCTTCTTATATTTTATTTGACTCTTTATGCACTCTCATAAGGCTTAATTGGCGTATTTTGAACGTAAACCTATCAAAAATTAAAATGCAAGTGATAATCCTCGACACCCATCTTCGTGTCCACAGGACCACTACGGGTATTTAACGAGTCCCTCCTCGGGCCTCCCAAAACCAAAATATTTCAAATTTTCTTTTGGGTTTTTATTCAAAATTACTTGATGTCGGCCTGTGATGAGGTATCATTAGGTTACTAAGGCACAAGTGTGTATAAATATGCATTTTTCTCTTCATTTTACATCTCCTAACACATTCAAGCAATCTTCCCATTCATTCAAGCATTCATCAAGCATTCAAGCATTTTGCATCATCTAATCAAGTATTTTGGAGTAGCCATTGATATATCTTCAGATTTGGAGCATCAAAGGTGTGGTAAATTTATGAAATTTGCATGTTATCTATTTATGATACTCTTTTCACTTCACTTCATTTTTTAGGGTTTGAATACCAAAGTGGGGTTTGACCAAGGCAAACCCCTATTCTCTAACCCTCAACTATTTTTCCCCTCTTGCATGTGTATTTGCATACTTGTGTATGTATATTTGACAAGAAATTAGGTGTTGAAAGGTGGTAAACAAGTCAAAAAAGTGCTTCAAGTCAAATCAACCTCATTTCAAGCTTGGAGAAGACATTATGTCCATTTTCTACATAATTAACTTCGTCAGCCCAACAAGCAGACAACCTCAAATCTAGTGTTGTAAAATTGTCCCCTAATTTCTTAAAATTTTGGGAGAGGACTAATTCACCATCAGTGGTGAATGAATCCCACCTTAAGGCTGGAAATCTATATTTTTTTAGATTTTGGATCCCAACACTTAGAAACCAGTTTCTAGCAGTTTTCATTAGAAGCAGGACTAATTCGCCATCAGTGGCGAATGAGTCCCACTGGTGATTTTTCAGTAATCTCAGACAACATTCAAAAGATTCCAAATTCTCCATTCCCTGCCCAGGTGCACTCTAAATCATCCTTCTTCCTTCTTTTTTTGCATTTGTTCATTCATAGTTCATGTTTTCATATCACATTATATTTTCCAACATTGCATAATTCTTAGGTTTTGCATTCAAATTCAGTCAACTAGGTCATCTAATTGCACTTATTTCATTCCATTTAGTTTAAATTACATCATACATTGCATAATTTTAGTGAACCTAGCATAGATATTTTGTGTGGGGTTTATCTCTCTCCTTTAAGGTGAAACATCCTAAGAGCACAAGAGTAGCCTATAAGCCCTACCCAAAAATCTATGGTTCATTTTGGTGAACCTACATATTGAGCAGTTTACATTTATGATTTCAATTGCATCTTTCATCTTAAACTTCATTTGCATCAACATTCAATTAGGTTTTTTTTTTCTTCATAGGGTTTATACACTTACATTGGTGAAAGACTCATTTATATTTCTTCTTTGCATTGCATATCATTGAAAATACTAAAAATTTGCATATGCATCCTTAATTGGCATATGAAAAACATTAGAATCCCTTTAATTTTTTTGAAAAACACAAAAAAAAATCATTTTTGGACTCATTCGCCACCCTGGGTGAATCAGTCCACCTACACATTTTGCACAACATTTTCGGGCATTTTTTTGGCATTTTCCTACATTTATGTCATATGTTGTTAGTTCTATGTTTCAGTTTGCAGAAATTTTTTTATTTGTATTTAGCACTCCTAGATTACTTGTATGAGTGTTTGGTGCCCCAATGATAATACTTTAGTGAGATGAAGTTCTAGACTCATGGCTTCCCACGATAGCACTTTTGTTGTGGACCTTGGGATCTCAAGAGCTCCTACTCCTAGTATGGACAATGGTGCATTAGGCATGGAAAATACCAATTCTATGCCCTCACCTTTCCATCCAATGAATGTTGACACACAAAAAAATTCGATCCTGCAAGAAAAAGTCATTAATATTCATGATGATTTTGCACACTTACAACAAGACTTTTCCTTTGAAAACATTTCCACCAATGCCATACCAGCCATTGAAAACCTTCACTGTTTGATTGAAAGTGATGATGGCCTACAAGTTATGAAAATAATTGTTGATATTTACAATAAACATGCTTCTTCTAATTCCCAAATAGTAAACATAAATGCAAGCCAAGTAGGACCTCACATTCCTCCCCCTTCAACCATAGCATCCATACCAACTTATACCACTCCTCAGGTTACAACAACTATGCAACAGGTTAGTCATGTGACTCCTTTCACAATTCCAAATAGTATTTCTATTTCTATTATGGCATCACAAGTCCCCTCTACCACCTTCACCCCTCTTAGTGTTCCTTTTACTTCCCCTAACATTACATACATTCCATCGCCATTTTCTCTTCCACCCCACACCACTTACCCCGACCCCATCATTACACAACTCCTTAATATTGTTTCATCCATCCAACAACAAATTTCCACCATTAGCCAAGTTCAAAATGCTCCACCCACATATCATGTTCGTAGTAACCTCGTATCCTTAGAAATCTTATGCACCTCGATGCCACAAGGGATAGAAATTCCTACGATTGAGAAATACGGAGGTAAAGGAGACCATATTAACCATGTCAATGCTTATACAACTTTATATAGTGATTTTTTCCTTGATGATAAACTCTTAGCTGTAATTTCCTTTAGAACCCCAGTGATACTGCATTAGAGTGAGCGCCAAACCTTTAATTATTTCATCCCATCATCAATGAAGCTTCTGTGGATTTTTCTCTCATAAGTCACTTCCTCCAGGGGTTCACATGAATTTCCTAAAAGACAATGGTTGATCTAATGCAATCAGAGAGATGAAAAACGCCCAACGAGGTTAACCCACTTTATCATTACACTTACGTCATTGTATGCCTCAAGTTGATGCCCGGTACTCTTTATCCGCCATCCTGAGAAGATGTTTATCTAAAACTTGTACAAACCTTCGATAAGTTAACTGGCGATAAAATTCCCTTCGTTCAGCGCAACACCAATTCCGCGCACAAACCTATGCACTCATCACAACTCAGCTTATTAATGATTCAAACCACTCTAAGCAAGTTTGGTAAAGCCGGGCTAAAACAACCGAAAACAATGCTAATAAAAATTATAAAACCAGAGGCTTTTACACGGTAATCCGCCAATTCACAACCCAAATCATTCAAATGGAGCAGTAGTTGTTAAAGTAGTTGGTGTACACCTATAATCAGTATATAATTTACCTTTAATTGATAATTCTCCTTATAATATGTGTTGGAACTAATATTTCCAACAACAATGATCACTTTTGTTCTCGGCTGTCCTACCTGATCACACCAAACCTTTACCAGCCACCTTTAAACCAAATGCTTATTTCCATTTTCATCACCAAAATGGCCATGACACTGAACAATGTAAGTGTCTCAAACACTTAGTTCAAGACCTCATTGATTCAGTTCGTTTGTCTATTGTGAGTGTTAATGATCAAGGAAATAAATTCATTGCACCCCCTAACCATAATTTACAACCATAATTTACAAATTTTCACCAACCCCATGCCTAAACACAATATTTCATTTGTCAAGGCTAGTGAACCTTCAAACATTGATGTAATTAATGTTGATACAAATAATGAACAACATGATATAACTCCAAATGTTACCCAAGTTAATCCTATGGATGAACTTGTGGGTGCGATAGATGTTATTCCTAATAAGGCCCAACCAAAAGGACACCTTGATAATACTTTTCTGAAAGATATATATATTTCAAAAAGTTTCCCTCGATATCCCTTTTATATGTTAAAATCTATGATAAGCCCACCAATTAGGATATAATGATCCCTACTTTGGTGATAGTTTTTCGTGGACGCTTTAGGACTTTTTAGTATTAGGCATGATTTTGTATCAGTATTTTGATTATACGTCCAATTCTCTGGATTAAAACACATACGGCTTTTGTGTGTTCTACAATCGGATCGGAATGCATCTCCCTTGTACAGGGATCCAAAAATTCTGGAGGTAACATTTTCACTCATTCCACAATCAACTACTCATTTCGCTGCGCTAGGGCCACAATTTTTACACTAATGAGTGGTCCCTTCAATTGTTCACAAATGTTTGAAGTTTCCACATGGCAATGAAATATTTACCATACACCATAGTAGCTTTAATCCATTATCATCTAAAGGTAATTTTTTCCTTAGAATCCTTTTGGCCTAAACCTATGGAGCCCTTCACCCCTCGTAAATATTTCTCTTTCATAGCCTATCAAAATTTCAAAGCCAAACAAATCACCAAGTTGTCTCTTCATAACATGTCCCCGTCCACTTCCACTCCTATCTTAGATGAAACCATGCTTCAACCTGAGTCCAACATTGAACAAACCATACAACCTCATGAACAACCACCCCTAGACATTTCCCCTCCATCGTTTAAACGACCAAGAGAAAGTGAAACCAATCCCATCATGCCTCCCCACATTAAACAAGTGCATAAAGCTAAAGAGAAAGTGATTGACCCATCCTCTTCAGTTTCTTCTGTTCTTCCCCCTCTGGAAGAAAAGGAACCTATGATGGATCAATCCGCTCTTACACCTCAAAAAATTAAAAATAAAATTAAACACAACCGTGGTGCTTAGAGGGAACACAGGTGTCATCGCTGCCTTCCTTGTTAGCCTGCCGGGCCTTTGAATGGAAGAAAAATAAAGAAAAACCAACTCAATTTTGACCAGCAATGGATGACTAATTCTTTGGACCGTTCTCAAAAGATAGGAATGAACGGAACCCTTCAAAAATCCAACAGCTGAAATAACTTTGATACATCCTTCCTTGAATAACTCCTTCGCTCCTCTCCCCGCTTTAATCACCTTTGATGACAATGATGATGAGGAGGGGAGATTGTGCCATAAAGTGTAGTAACGATCTAAACTTTTATTTTCATCTTACCATGAGTTTAATTTCTGATAAATACCCCAAACCGCGGAAACCGCTACAATTCCCCAGTTCCAAAACTCTAATTTACAACCACTTCATTAATTTACACCATGATTGAGGTGGATCACTTGATTAGATGGTTGACATGTATTTTCTCCTTGTACTTTAGCCTTTTATTTATCTTTTGTATTTGTACATGGGGTTCCCCTATAGTGGCATTCGATTCTTTTATTAATTTCCTATAATTGCATTCCTCTATTCTTCTTCTTATATGTCATGTATTATTTAATTTTGCGTTTTCTTTGATACGATGTAGCGCGAGATTTCCGCTGCCCTTCAGAGTGTTTCGGATCCAACCTTTTTCATTCTCCGTTTTTCTTTTGAGATGATGTAAGGAATTGAGACCGGTTCTTCATGTTGACCAAAGCCTTTATTTCTTTTCCGGCTTTTCAATTTGATTTTGATGATGCAAAGTGTTGAGGATGCAATGTCTCTTCCATGTTGACCCAAAACAAATCTTCTTTTTCCTTTGTTTTTTCTCTCTTTGCATCATTCTTCCAGTTCTATGTGCTTTGTGGAATGATGATAGTTCTAAGCTCTTTAATACAAACATTGTAGCAACAAACATGCTGACCCCAAATCCATAGATCCCTTATGTGTTTGGTGTGTCCCTTTCTAGGGGAAACCCCATTTTTCTATTCTTTTGTTTTCTTTTTCATTGACATGAAGTAGCCTTACTCAGAAACATATGACTTGGCATAGGGCTTTCTAAGTTGGCTCTCATGTCTTGTTTTTACTTTTTGCATTTTCTTTCCTTCGTTACTTTAAAGTAATTACTCACAGAATGGTGTGTAGCAATTCCTTTAAAGTGGGGGGCATCCATTACCATAATTTCATTTGCATTCTTAGTTCTTAGTGTAGCCTTGTCATTTCATATGATGCATTCGTCACTTTGTGGATGACATTGGGTGTGATGTCCTTCATAAGTGTGATCTATCTTAAAATATTACATTCCTCTTGGTGTCCTGATGCAACGTACTGCATCCCCTAAGTTGTGAATATTTTATTCTTTGATTGGTCCTCTCTTGGAGACATTAGACACAATGTTCCCTAAGTGATAAACCTCACATAAACTTAACAAGACTCCTTTGAACATCTTTTCCACTTTTACATCTTATATTTTACATCTTTGCATTTTACACTTTGTACTTTTTCCACCTTGCATAACACAACTTGCATGCATGGTACCTTGTTTTTTCATGAGTCTAAGCATTACGAAGCTTTTTCTTTGTCTCATGAACACGAACCAATATTTCTCCTTTTTAGGTATCCTTTGTTAAAGTTATCAAGAGTATAACTTATATGGCGAGTTGTATTCATTTAGCTTGATGACTTTCCCCCATAGCAATTTTATATATTTTAGAGTGTATACCAACTAGTATATAATTTCCATTTTGTTCTTTCTTTCACTCGACAATGAATCGCTATAGTCTTTACTCTCCTCACCCCAGAGTGAGTATGCATTCTCTTTTTCAAACAAACAACCTAGATCTAATCCACAACCAGTTGGACAAACAATCGAAGATTAATATGATTCCCCCTTCCCTTCTTTCATTTCAACACTTGTATCCCTTTGTTCTTATGTTTAGTTTTCTATGGGATCTTCATCTTGGGGGCTTGATCATCCCTCTTGATCATTGTCATTCCATCTTCCTAACATAAGTGCATTAGGATCCTTCTCGATTTGCATGGCTAATTTAGTGTGAGTTTGAAGCAAGTTCATCCTCTCACTAAAGTGGGGGCTAAATGTGCCATAGAAAAATGGCCCCTTGTCATTTTCATGGCCTTTTAGGTCCTTCTACATGGTGATTGGTCCATTTTTCTTTGATTTATTGATGTAATGTGGCTTGAACATGCACATTAGGTCCTTAAAATTCAAATTAAGGCATCTTGTGGCTAGTGTTTCTATGTTGTAAAATATTTCTACACTTTTCTAGACTTCTATTCATTGCTAATTCACTTAAAAATCACTCCTTTTCGCATCACTTATCAAGTCCTGGAGCCTTAAAGTAGCAAAAAGTCTTGTAAGATTTCATGCTTTCTAGCCATAATTTCAATTATTTTACACCTTCTTATGCTTTATTTGACCCCTTGGCGTACCATAAGGTTTAATTAGTGACATATTTGAATGTAAACCCCGACAAACAACATTAAATGCAAAATATTCTCGTCACTCACTTTCAGGTCCAAGGTGTGACCCATTCGCCATGGATGGCGAATGAGTCCCTCTTGGCTCCAAATTCAAAATATTTCAAATTTTCTTTCGAGTTTTTATTCAAAGTTACTTGATGTCGGCCTATGATGAGGTATCATCGGGTTACTAAGGCACAAGTGTGTATAAATATGTGTTTTTCTCCTCATTTTACATCTCCTAACACATTCAAGCACTTTGCATCATCTAATCAAGCATTTTGGAGCATCCATTGATATATCTTTAGATTTTGAGCATCAAAGGTGTGGTAAGTTTATGAAATTTGCATGTTATCTATTTATCATACTCTTTTCATTTCACTTCATTGTTTAGAGTTTGAATACCAAAGTGGGGTTTGACCAAGGCAAACCCCTATTCTCTAACCGTCAACCATTTTCCCCCTCTTGCATGTGTATTTATAGACTTGTGTGTGCATATTTGACAAGAAATTAGGTGCTGAAAGGTGGTCAACAAGTCAACAAAGTGCTTCAAGTCAAATCAACCTCATTTCAAGCTGGGAGAAGAGATTTTGTTTGTTTGCTATAGAATTAACTTCGGCAGCCCGACAAGCAGACAACCTTGGATCTGGTGTTGCAGAATTGTCCCCTAATTTCTCAAAATTTTGAGAGAGGAATAATTCACCATCAATGGCAAATGAGTCCCACCTTAAGGCTGGAAATCCAAATTTTGTCAGATTTCAGATTTGACACTCAAAAACCAATTTCCAACAATTTTCATCAGAAGCAGGATTGATTCGCCATCAGTGGCGAATGAGTCCCACTGGTGAATTTCAGTAATGTCATACAACATTCAAAAGATTTGAAATTCTCCATTCCTTTCCCAGGTGCACTTTGAATCATCCTTCTTCCTTTTTATTTTGCATTTGTTCATTCATAGTTCATGTTTGCATATCACATTATGTTTTCCAACATTGCATAATTCTTAGGTTTTGCATTCAAATTCAATTAAATAGGTCATATCATTGCACTTAGTTTGTTCCATTTAGTCTAGATTACATCATACAGTGCATAATTTGAGTGAACCTAGCGTAGATATTTTTTGTGGGGTTTTTTTAGGTGAAACATCCTAAGAGTGTAAGAGTAGCCTATAATCCCTACCCAAAAATCTACGGTTCAACCCCTCTTTGATATAATGCAATTTTGAGTGTTGTATCAAAGAAAATTCAAAATTTCCTTCTTAGGAGTTTCCCCGGTATGCCTCGGTGATGAAAAGATAGCATGTTGGCCCCTGGAGAAATTTGGTGAGAATTTTGGATAATGAGCCAAGTTTTTTGACAAGTTGATGTAATGCATTTAAGTGCAAGGACTAACAGAAGAAATGTTGACTTAGAAGAAAATATTAGTAATATTTAGAAGATAGAATAAATTTGATGGTGTTAGTTGATGATGAGTTTTCTTTTGCTTCATGGAGACTTCGTAGTTTTTAGCAATCCTTATTGATGTAGCAATTAGATATGATGCACCAAGGTATTAATGACCAAGGTGACATTGTATCCATTGTGTGGAATTTAACTCTACAAACAAGGAGTATTCTTGCTCATACCAGACATATGAAAACCTATTAGAGTGTATGGGTGAGAATATTTTGAACCAGCTACACAAAGAGGTAAGAAGTACCTAACATACAACCTCTACATGAAATACCTCAAAACAACTCCATACACAAAACAAAGCAAGTATTCATCGTGTTAGTATCACAAAAAAATCCAACAAACAAAGCAAACAAAAATGATGCTCAATTTCCCCATTCCTTCCTCTCTAAATCCTTATGGACATCCTCGAGAGATCCTAGGAATGATTCAATAAGATAAATCAGAAAGATAAAATAGAAAAAAGATAAACATTGTTGTTGTGTCACTTGCCATATTTTTTTTGAGGTTTCAGGTTGTTATCCATTATTGATGGTGTCTATTGTAGGAATGATCTATTCATTAAAACATATCTCAGGATGTTGATGGTGAATTTGCAATAGATAGGTAGTTAACACTTTGGCATTGTTTTAGTCTATTTGTGATCAAATCTTTGTGATTGTTTGCTTTAAAGTTATAGATTTTGATGTTGCTTTTTATGTTTGTCTGTTTTTTCAAAGGGTGAGGATGATGATTTATTTATTATGGATGGTCTTTTATTACGGATAGCAAACCGTGAAAATAATATTTTTGATATTTTTCTATATGTTTTTGTGCTTTCTGATGTTATTTGATGTTGTTTTTGGTGTTTTCAAGATATTTAAATACTTTTGTTTAGATTTTTCAACCAATTTTAAAGACCAAAAGGGACACCCAAGGGGACTAACCTAGGGCCTCAAGGGTTCATCAATTATGATGGCCTTGCCTACGTTGTCCACACAAAGGCTTGTAGTTTACTTTTTTGATAAGAACATATTTTTGACTTTTTCTATTTTGCAAATGTTTTTGTGTATTTTGGAATTTTTGACTAAGTTTAAAAACCATTATGAACACCTAAGGTGAATGACTTAAGGCCTCGGGGGCTGATCAAAGGTAAGCCTTTCCTATGTTATACATGCAGAGACCATGTAGTTTGATTGGTGTTGACTTAAAGCATAACATGTTTTTGGGATTTTGATGTTTTCGAATTTGTTTTGATTTTGTTGGTTTTATGGATGTTTTTTTATTTTGATAATTTTTTGACCATGATGGGATTTACAAGGATCCAATCCGCTACCAATTTCGGGAAGTTTCCCCTAGTTTGAGACAAGATTACCTTCATTAGGGAGACATATTTTGATGGTGCAACAAGGTTCAACACTTTTTAGTTATTGAGTCATGGTTGGTTTGCACGTTTTATTATGAGATGAATGGGATGGATGCTTTATATAGTGTTGATAGATAATGATGGATGTCTTATTCAAACATAGTGCCTGTTTGCTAGGTTTTCACTATGGTTCTTGTCCTAAAAGTGCCACAAAGTGGTTTTTACTTAAAGAACGTTTTATTTCTCTTTACTATTTTTCTTGTTTTTTGATTTATTTTTTTGTGTTTTTGGCTTTTTTTAGATACTCTGTTGTGTTCAAGTATAAAACTTTTTAAGATGGCTACTTTTTAGTGGTTCGGCTAAAGGTTCTCCTTCAAGGGTAACCAACTGATAAGCCCCAAAGCCATAGCTCATTATGATGACGAAAGGACCTAACTATTTTGGTTCAAACTTTCCCTTCCCATCCTAATTTAGTTGGATGTTTTGATTCTCTTTTTGTACTAAGTTCAAACCATAGATTTTTGGGCATGAGGCTTATAGGCTACTCTTGCACTCTTAGGATGTTTCACCTAAAAGGAGAAAGATAAACCTCATGGAAAAATCAATGTGGTTCACTCAAATTAAGATGTGTATGATGTTATTAAGGATAAATGAGATGATCTAAATGAAAATAAGCTAAGTAATTGACTAATTATGAATGCCAAACCTAAAAAATGTGTAATGTTTGAAAACACAATGATGTTTGCAAAAAGCTTAAAATGATGAATGAAAATGAAAATTAAACTAAACAGAAAGCTAAATCTCAGAATGTGTGCATCTTCCACGTTGAGACATCGAAGTAATGTTTTTTCTAGACTTTGTATGTATAGGGCATCTCCTAGGCCAATGAATGGGGAGGTTCTATGGATAAAGTTCTTCTTTTGGCTTTTCATTAATTCAGGAGGTATGATACCATGATAAATATAATCAAATGTATCTTGGTACCATGGTTCAAGTTAGAACCAAGAACATCAAAAACCAATTCTAATTATGGGATATCATATTTTGGTATGAGGAGCTTCTCCACAAGGAATTCATATTTTAGAATGTTTTGTGGAATGTCGAGAAGTTAACCTCTTGTTGCCATAGCATTGGCTACTCTGCTGTTAATCTTGGGAACCTGCTCAAAGGTGATGATGAAAAATTATTGTTTAAAACTATCCACTATTATTTGGTATGGCATTATCTTGTCATCCTTTGTTTGATACTCATCATTTACTTGCCTTATTACCAGTTAAGAGTCTCCATAAACCTGTAGTTCATTTATCCTCCATTCAATGGCCATCTTCAATCCTATGATTAGTGCTTCGTATTCAAAGATGTTATTTGTACATGGAAAATAAATCCTATAATCCTTAGGTATACTATCGTGGTCTGAGAAACAAGATACCTGCTCCTGAGTCGTGTTGAGTGTGGGACCCATCAAAGTATAAGATGGTTAGAATGATCAGTAAAAAGGATTCTTTCATTTGGGAATTTTGTTATTAAAGGATGGTGATCATCCATTGGTGCTTTTGCTAGTTGATCAGCTATGATTTTTCATTTGATAGCCTTTCGTTCTATGTACTCTATGTCAAACTCACTCAATATAATTACCCATTTAGCGATCCTACATGTTAGAGCTAATTTTTCCAATACCTACTTTAGGGGATCTACTTTTGAGATTAGCTTTACTTGTCTATTCAAGATGTAGTGTCTCAACTTTTGTGCTGCAAATACTATAGATAGGCATGCTCTTTCTATGGAAAAATAGTTCAACTCATAGCCCACTAGTGCTTGATTGATATAATAGACCTCCCTTTCATTGTTGTTGTCATCTAGTGCTAGGAGAGCTCCTAATTCTACTGGTATTGTAGAAACCTATAGGATCATTGGTTGATCTAGAATTGGTGGCATTAATACTGGAGGATTAAGTATATATTCCTTGACTTGTTGGAATGATTGATCACATTTATCATCCCACTTGAATGTGATGTCCTTATGCAACATATGGGTGAAAGCATGACACTTGTATGCCAATTGTGCAATGAATCTTATAATGGACTGTAGTTTCCCTTGTATACTTCTCAGCTGCTTCAATGTCCTTGGAGGAGGAATTTCTAGTATGGTTTTTACCTTGGCGAGATCTACTTCAATGCCTCTTCTTGATATTATGTACCCTAGTAATTTTCCAGATGTTACTTGGAATACATGCTTCTTTGGATTGAGCCTTAAGTTGTATTGTTCTATCCTATCAAATACTTTTGCTAGGTTGGTAAAATGCTCTGAACTCTTTTGATGGAATTCTCTAGTATGTCATGTTTTAGCATAGATTT
>VDFB02187569.1:0-26785 GCA_007258455.2 Sequoia sempervirens | reverse complement strand
TTATTAAAACATCTATAACCCTTGCTTCTTGTAGAGTATCCAAGGAAAATACCCTCATCACATCTAGCATCAAAGTTTGCAAGATTTTCTTCATCTCTTCTGATATAACATTTGCTTCCAAATACCTTGAAATACTTGATAGTAGGAATCCTTCCACATCATAACTCATAGGGAGTCTTAGTGTTATCTTTTTCTTGAAATCGATTGAACACATAAACAACAATGTGAATTACTTCTCTTCAATAAAATTCTCGTAGACCTGCCTATGTTATCATTGATCTAGCAACTTCTTGAATTGTCATGTTCTTTCTTTCAATAATTCCATTCTACTGAGGAGTTCTAAGGGAAGACATTTGTATTCTTATTCCATGGGCTTCACAAAACATGTTAAACTCATTGGAGGTGAATTCACCACCTTTTCCAAACCTCAAATGCTTAATTTTAAAATTTTCTTCATTCTCAACCATTGCCTTAAATGCCTTGAATTTTTTTGATGCATTAGATTTCCCTCTAAGAAAATTAACCCATGTCATTCTAGAGTAATCATCTATCAAAAGAATAAAATACCTGTCACCTTGTAGACTTCTCACCCTTGTAGAACAAAAAATATTTCTATGAATCAAATGCAGTAGTCTAGTAGTACATTGTTCCTTTGGCCTAAATTTTTCTCTAGCTTGCTTTCCAAACTATCAATCCTTGCAAACTGCATTAATAGGCTTTGTAATCCTTGGTAAATTTCTCATAGCTTGTACTGCACTAATTCTCACCATGTTTTCAAAAATCATATGACACATCCTCTGGTGCCATAGCCAACTGTCATTAATCTAAGACATAAAGCAATGTCCATCAACATCTTTAAGTTGATAAATGTTTCCTTCAGTCTTCTTACCAGTAACAATCATAGTTTCAGATCCTTTCATGATTTTACATTTTTTCATAGATTCGAATACAAGATTATATGCTTTTTTACACATTTGTCCAACACTCAAGAGATTATGTCTCAAACCCTTAACATAGTAAACACCATTAGTATTATGCTTCCCATCAAAACTGATTGAACCTATCCCACAAATCTTAGCTCCAGAATCATCTCCAAACTTAACTAAGCCTCCATCATATTTCTCAAGTTTAACAAAATTACTCTTGTCACCGGTATGTGATTTGAGCAACCACTATCAACAACCTAGTAATTCTATTCTTGTTTAGCATGAAGAGCATAGACCACAGTACCTTCAAATTTCTCCGGAGCACTTTCCTTCACACATCTTTCAGTGTTAGAAATAGTAGATTCATCTTTTAAAGCAAGGAACAAGAATTCATTATCATAAAAATCTCCATAATCAGACTCATCATCAGAAATACTAGCATCTTCATTAACATAATATGCTCTTTTGATCATCTTTCCTTTATTTTATTTATCTTTTCCATGTTTGTTTCTTTCTGCTCTTTTAGGACATCTCAAAGCATAATGACCTATTCCTTTATAGCTAAAACATTTGAATGGTAATTTACCTTGATACTTATTGAAGCCCTCTTTCATCCTTCTTACAAAATTTGTTTCCACTTCATCAAGATTGTCTTCATCTAGATCTTCCACTTTTGTAGCCTTGAATGCAATTTTTGTCTTTGTTCCATTTTTCAATCCAATATTTTCTCATTTCAAATGAAGTTAGAGTACCAATCAATTGATATTTAGTATAAGTATTATAATCCATAATTTCCTCTATAGAAGATACCTTTTCATTGTATATATCAAGTAGAGTTCTGAGTACCTTCTTCACTATCCTAGATTCATCTATTTGTGCATTGAGTCCTCTCATTCCACCTACCAGCTCATCTACTCTTTGCATGTAGGATTTTATGTTCTCATCTTCGCCAATTCACAAGATCTTAAATTATGCTTCCAAATTCTACAACTTTTCTTGTTTAACCTTTTCATCTCCTTCATACATCCTTTCAACCTTATCCCAGACTTCTTTAGCAATCTTGAAATTCATGACTTTAACTACTTCACAATGTGAAAGACTATTAACAATAATAAATCTTTCCTTATTGTTGATTTCATGCTCTTTGATCTCATCAACAATACTTGGACCATTTGCAAGAGGAACATACTAGTTTTGAATAGACTTCTTGATCTCATAACCATAGAATGATAGATATACTTCCATCTTCATTTTCTATAATGCATAGTTAGTCACATCAAACTTGGGGCACTCAATAATGATCTTTCTCCCCATCTTGGATCTTCCTTAAGCAGTTAAGCTCTTCTCCAAGAAACCTTGATCTGATACCAATTGTTGAACAAGAAAACTGAGAGGGGGGTGAATCGGTTGTAGCAATTTTAACCTTTAAAACTTTCACTAGAAGTTAGATCAACATGCATTCACAAAACCTTTACTTTGCTAATATGATTGATTGTTAAGTGCAAAAATAGAAATTGAAAGAAGTAAAACCATGCACACAATAACACTAGATTTACGTGGAAAACCAAATGAGGGAAAAACCACGGTGAGGATTAGCTCACAATATAAGAAATTCCAAAACCAAATACAAAGGCTCACTACCATAATAGGACACACTATCCAATAAGGGCTCACTATCTAGAAGGCTCTTTGCCACTGAATGACAATGAATATAAAAGAAGATTGTTACACGGAGAAAACTATCTTAATGCAATAGAGATTCCACCACAATTCGCTCACACATTTGTAGAAATGCTTGAAAGATAGAGTACACCTTGAGCTCACTGCCTTCAAGAACTCAACACTTGAAATTCACAATAATCTTCTCAAATTCTCATCACACACATATCTCACATCCATCTCGCATCTATCTTATAATTCACAAACTTATCAAATTGTATTTATACTATCTTCAACATTGAAACCCATCCAAGGTTGGCCATACACAATTTGTATTTACAATTCAAATTAGGTCAGTGCCAAAACACTCTACAGTGGAATTAGAATGAGGGTGACCCAAACATATACTTAATGAGGACCTAAATGAGTCCTAACATGCCTCAACACGCTTCCATGAACTTCGTAAGTAGTGTTTAACACAAGGTCGATCAACACTCGTGTAAAACACATAAAACAATTAAGAACCCACATCCTTAACATGATCCAATATTGTCGAAAAACAAACTTCACTTGAACACAACCTCATCAATGTATTCTCAGAATTGCAAGTCATGAAACCAAAATTCAGAGAAATTCAAAGCAATTACATTTCTCCTAGACCATAGCTAGACACATTGAAATACATAGCTCACATACTGGTGAAGATATATCACACTGTACAACAATCCAAAAGCCAAAATTTTGGATACATAAACTACAACAACCATGAACAATATGCCAAGACCGCACAAGCATAGAAGGAATATGGAGCACATCCCAGAGAATACAATGAATACCTACATGACACTATTTTCCTTGTTTATCAATTTTTCTCAAAAGAACTTAAAACCCAAGGACCAAGGACATAATTATACCACATTAATTCACTCTAACACACCTCCAGACGCAACATAAAGATAAATCCATGTAATCACAACATCTTTCAACATCCCAACTATGCATGTACAACTTGAAAACATTCTTTATTACAATTTTCTCAATATCCTCAACATATACAACCAATAACCAAATACCTTGAAGTCAATGACAACAAAAACAAGATGAAATCAATGAAAAAAAATTCATACTTGCAATAGAATACAGTTCTTAAGAGTGGAGACAACTGAAGCCCAACCAACAATCACCAATTCACAAAGGTGAATAGCTTATGGGTCAGCTTTGACTGTGAACACTTGGTTGCTTGCAACAAACTTCAAAGAGTGATGTGGAGTAGAAATTAGAGCACCCATAGCATGGATCTAGGGTCTCCCTAGAAGAATATTGTAAGGTAAAGGGCTAGGAATCACATAAACCAAGGTGGGAAAGGTGACGGGGCCCAACCGCAAAGGTAGGATTATTGTGCTTAGGGCTTGTCAACCAGCGTTATCAAACCCATGAATATACAAAGAAGAAGTAGCTAAGGAAGAAGAATCAACTTTAATAGTAGGTAGTAGATCTATACCATAAATATTGAGGGTCGAACTGATGTCAACGGGAGTACATCTAATAACAATAGTATTAACATTAACTATAATTATTAAAGGATTTTCTTGCTTCTGCACATTTGGGGATGGCAATTCTTGCAAATAGAGTGTGATATTCAGTGAATTTGCATGAATATAAGCTATAAATGCATTAACATCTATCAACCCAGTGGAGGCAGGAAAGAGGATCTTCTGCAAGGCTTCTTGAAGCATACCTTGATAAACCAAAGTAGTCCACAACAAATCCCAAAGCGAGATCTTAGCTAGAGTAATAGGAAGTTGCTTGAAAAGATCATAATCTCTAGGTGCTTTAGTCGCAAGTTTAGGTGTTGACGGAAGACTTGCTGGGAAGGTGGTAAAGAAGTAGGAACTTTAGTAGGTTGAGGTGTAGGAATGAAAGGTTTTTGATCTAGATTCTGCTTATTTCTTCTTGTGTTATACATGTGCCCAACAACATTATAATAAGTAGAGTATGTAGCTTTTATGAACCTCAAATATAAATTCAATGAAATATTATGATATGGAATTACACATATAGAATGAATCCTCTTAGGAGAGGGGCTAGTTGAAGTCAGGTAAACAACGGATCTATTAGGACTAGGAGAAGCCACATAAACTACAACAATGTTTACTGACTCTTTAGCTTGTCAAGAAGAAATTTGTTCCGAAGATCTATGAGTAGAGGAAGATTCTTCTAAGAAATCATCTAGAGCATCATCCAACATATCAAAATATTCCTTAGAAAAGGCATTATCATAAACACTAAAATATTGCAAAAAACGTCTGATGTGTTCAAATCAAGTTCACTAAAATGTGAGATAAGGGGAATTCGTTGCTCACAAGTCTCTTTTTTCTCAAGAGAATCCCAAGGAGTGAACTTCCCTTAACCACCTCAATGCTAGCTAAATGAATAAATTGCGAAGAAACTATACATAGACTAATTATCGAAAGACTGCTTTAGAATATGAGTGAGCAATATTTCTAGATCTCTGCCTCGAAAGGAGGAGCTCTTGGCCAATAGACTCTAGTGTGGAATCAAGTTTCCAATTCAATGTGCTAGAGTCCAAAGGACATGTTGGCATCTCCAAAAATAGAGAATTCAAGACTTGGGCATAAGGATTAAAATCTTCACTATCTAACACAAATTCAAGGTTTGTTTAATAGAGTAACTAAATAGAATATAAAGAACAAGACAAAATACAAGGAGAGTAAAAAGAAGAATTACAAATGGCCAAATGCTTGAATCTTCTTCTTTTTCTTCTTCTCTGTAAATGGGTTCATCAAATTCAAACCCTTCTATTAATACCAAGCTTTGATGTGATTCTCTATCCACTTTGACACTTGCACTTTCAATTATCTTCTTTATTCTCTCTTAGCACCTATATGCCTCGCTCTTTGTAGAGTATCCAAGGAACTTCATCTAGTCTTGCATCAAAATTTCCTATGTTTTCTTCATCCCCCATGATATAACATTTACTTCCAAACACTCTGAGATAATTCACAATAGGGTTTTTTCCATACCATAGCTCATAGGGAGTCTTTGAATTGTTTACTAGCTTACTTATCCTTTATTGAGAATGTAAAATATGGTATGAATAGCTTCTCTCAATATAAATTTGGTAGATTTGATTCCTTCAACATGGTTCTTGTTTCCTCCTAAATTGTCATGTTGTTCCTCTCCACAACCCCATTATGTGGTAGAGTCCTAGAAGTTGATAAATGCCTTTTTATCCCACGATCTTCACAAAAATATGTTAAACTCATTTGAGGTGAACTCACCACCTCTATCAAACCTTAAGCACTTGATTTTAAAATCCTTCTCATTCTCAACCATATATTTAAATGCTTTAAACTTATCTAGAGCTTCTGATTTTTCTTTGAGAAAGGTCACCTAAGTCATTCTAGAGTAATCATCTATTAACAACATAAAACAATTGTCACTTTGAGGGATTCTTGTTTTGGTAGGTAGAAATAGGTCTATATGCACCAACTCTAAAGGTCCTATAGTAGAATTTTCCTTAGTTTTGAACTTGTTCCTTGTTTATTTTCCAAACTGACACTCTTTGCAAATTGCATTGATAGTCTTTGTAATTCTTGACAAGTCTCTCACAAAATGAGTAGAGATGATCTTTACTAGGGTGTCAAAATTGATATGATACATTCTTCTATGCCACAACCAACTTTCATTGATTTGAGTCATAAAGTACTTGCTACCAACACTTTTGAGATGATAAACATTTCCTTTTGTCGTTGTTCCTACTGCAACCAAGATCTTGGATCTTCCTTTTTTGATTTCACAACCATCATCCTAAAACACCATATTGTATCCTCTACTACACATTTTTACTACATTAAGAAGATTATGTCAGAGACCCTTGACATAAAGAACATCATCTATCTTATGCTTTCCATCAAAACTAATTGAACCTTTTCCACAAATCTTAGTAGATGTGTCATCACCAAACTTAACAGAACCACCATCATATTTATTAAGGTTACTAAACTTACACTTATCACCTATCATCTGATTTGAACATCTGTTGTCAATTATCTAATACTTTCTCTCCTCTTTTGCACGAAAGGTAGTCAAAATAGTTCCTTCCATACTATCACCTATTTTTAGAGTAATTTCCTTCATACATCTCTCAAGGTTAGTAGAGTTAGTTCCAACATGGAAAGCCATGAACAAGCATTCATCGCTTTCATTATCTAGGTAGTCTGATTCATTATCATTAGATGTACCACTATCTTCTTTAACATAATAACTCTTCTTGAAGGATTTACCTTTATGATCTTTATGTTTGTCATTTGAAACTTATTTGGACATTTTAAAGCATAGTGACCTATCTTTCCACAATTGAAGCACTTGAAAGGTAACTTACCTCTGTATCTTCTAGTGCCATTTTTTAATATTCTTACAAAATTTGCTTCTACTTCATCAAAATCATCCAAATCAGATTCATCATTCCTCTCTTTCTTGTTGACTTTAAAAGAATTTTCTTTCCTTGGAGCATATTTGTCAAACTCTCTTAATTCAAAAGTAGTTAAAGCACCAAACAATTGATCTCTAGTATATTGATCTAGATTTTGAGCTTCCTCGGTAGTAGAGACTTTAGCACTATAGGTTTTAGGAAGGAATCTCAATACCTTTTTCACAATTTCATGTTCCTCTAGTTTTCCACCAAGACCGTTGATGGAATTGACAATTTCATCCACCCTATGAATGTAGCCTACAATATATTCATCCTCTAACATCCTTAAGGTTTCAAACTTGGCTTTAACATTTTGCATATTTGCTTGCTTGACCTTATCATCTCCTTCATAAATGCTTTTCAACTTCTCCCAAACCTCTTTATCCATTTTGCAGCTTATCACCTTCACAAGTTTGAATCTGAAAACCCACTCAAGACATCATTCCTCGCTTTTCCATTTCTTTCATACTCATTGATATCATCTTCACTTGTCATAGGAGTATTAGGCATAGTATATCCATTTTTGACTGATTTCCATACACCAAAATCTAATGCGATTAGAAAGGCTTCCATCTTGGCCTTGCAAAAAGCATAATTTATTCAATTGAACATAAGTTATTTGACACCATTCCTGTGCACCATACAAATCTACCTCAAGCAGTTAATCTTTTTCCAAGGAACCTCTACTATGATACCAATTTTCAGACACATAGAACAACTAAGAGGGGGGGATGAATCATTTGTGCATTAAAACATTCAAAGCCTTATTAGGAATGTAGAAAAATGAAATCACAACACATCCACGAACATTCATAATAGAACACCATATTTTTACACGGAAAACCTATAAGGGAAAAACCACAGTGAGTAATAACTAACTAAATGAAAACCAAAACTAAATACAAGAGGCTCACTACTTGAAGGGATCACTACCCAGAGGACTCACTATCCAAAAGAAAAGGCTCACTACACTGGAAGATCACTTCTTCTAGATTATAAAGAAAAAATACAAGGAGGTTCACTACCTCAAAGCAACTAGACAAACCACCACAATTTCTCTTTACCAACCACAACCTTCAACTCACTACCTCCAATGAATTATGGCACACTAAATGTAGACACCTTCTGCTCATTACTTATGTTAGTCTTAGGAATTCTTGATCGTACTTAAATATCAACTCAAAATCACACATACATCATTCCATGCCACACAACTCCCCAAAAAATTGACCTTGCATATGTATCTTTTGCAACCTCAAATAACCTTCTCTAAGTCAACTTCAAGGAAATGTATGCACCTTAAACATGCAACCACCATATAGGTCAACACCAAACACCTCTATGGTGGAAAGAAGTGATGGAAAAACACATCAATGGTTAACCAAGACCCAAATCTACACTGACATGTTGCACTAGGCTTCTATAAAGATTGAAGCTCATTTGCAAATAATGCTAACACACCAGGTTGGCGAAATCAACTTTAACATCATCAAGCAACCAAGTTCACACTTCATCAAGACTAAAAGCATCATGTGAACCATGTAGCAACATTACACAAAACCCTGGAATATTCTAACATCAACAAAATATTCAAAATCACTGGTGCAAACACATAAAAATGAGAATATTATCATCATGTGCAACTAGTCAAACTGCCATAAAGATACAACTCATGAACCAAGCTTGTGGAATAACTAAACACTTAAAAAACCAAGGGAAGGTAGATATGGGTGATATTAGTATATTCCCAAATCTGCAAGACAAGAAACTCCAACACAGAGAAATGTGGAGAATTCAATTTCTCCCAGATATCCCTCCGCATAAACTAGAGACAATTCAACACACTGTTAAACATATCTTCTACTGCCACGCAATCCAGAATCTAAAACTTTGGATATCACTTGTGAAGACCTCTGATCATCACTTTCAAACCGCACAAGCACATCTTCAAGATTGAAGAAATGCTGAGAAAAATATAGAATACTTCCCAGGTTCCCTTGTACAATCTTTATGTAAATTTTCTCAAAATCACTTGGAAACCAAGTGACCTTCCTATGTTTGCAACACCTGCTCAACACCATACACACCTTCTCAAAATATCCATACCTGAGGTTGACATAAATGACACCATCGATGACAACATAGTACAACAATATATTTCTAATTATTTTTGTAGTTTAGATCCTAAAGAATTGATGGATTGGAAAATTGATTTAGAAGAGCACTTTGAGTATAAGGATATATATGATCTAGATACGTTAAAATTTTCTAAAAATTAAACTAAGATGAAAGGTCATATTTACATCTAGTAGAATAAAGTTCATTTAGAAAGGAATAAGAAAGGTAAATATTGATGGGATAATGGTGAAAAATCTAAAATTTAAGTTCATTCTAAAAAATACCCTTTATAATTATCAAAGGAGTTACTTGAGTTAAGGCAAAGAGATATGACCATGAAAACTATAATGAATAATATTATAGGCTAACAATTTGATTATGGAATCACGATGAGGAAGCATATAGTGGAAAGACACACTAATGGTTTAAGAGAACCATCTAAAGAAGAGATGAGAAATTATGAAATACGTAAACATCCAATTAAGCATATTAGTTGGACTGGTTGGAACTCAAATTTGTTACAAACCTTTTTCTTGAGTCCCTTTCCTTTTTGTGCCTTAGTAACTTAACCCACATTTATAATTGATCTAAGAAATATATCATGTGTGGTATTTTATCAAAATTTCATAGTGCCAATGGGTAGAGCATGAAAAATTAAGCCCAATTGCCTTTTGAAGTTTTACAAAATTCCTTAAAGCTACAAAGTTATGCTCATGTGAGTTTTTCACTTCCATCTAGTTCAACCCTAAGTTCCTACAAGTGTCTAGTCTTCATGGTTTTCCCTACTAATGTACACTTTTGATCCATTTAACTGCATTTTTCAATTTTGATGAAATTTCTCATAAAGGTAAAAATATGAAAAAAACAATTAAGTGTTACCTTTGTGGAATCTTTATGTCCATCTAAACTTCTCTTCTTTCTTGCTTCCATCCAGTTCATTTGGAATTTTCTACTTTTCGAAAAGGTCAACCCATCCAAAATTTGTGGGTATTTTCATGTGAACTAGCCCATTCCACTTGCTGACCATTCTTTCACATTACCCACTTGTTTGATATTTTATCACAAGCACATTCTTAAATAGGTTAATGTTTTTTCTTGTGGATGAAGCCCATCTTCCCACACCAAGACCTTGATGATTTCATCTTCCCTTTTATAGAATTTTCTAAGTGAACTTCTCATTTTAAGTGCACTTGTCTAATTCACTTCATTTCCTCCACATCACTCCTTTTGAAGAACTTTCATCTACCATCTAAAATCCCATTTGTCAAGTTTCTCTATTTTATTAAGACGACCTTTTCTACAAAATCATGTCCTCTTTAGTATTCTTACATCTAGATACCTAGATGACATCATCCCATCCTACATGTATGTCATGAGTTGACATCACCATTTTTGAAAATTCCCAATTCATCTCATCCCTCTTTGCTAAAATCTTGCCGAAATCACTTGCAAGAACTCCTCTCTAAATCAAATCTATTTAACTTGGTAGATGCAGTTGGCTTCTTTGCATGTTTCACTTGGAGGCTAATTTTCCCCAACAACCTGATGGAGCCTTCTGACCCACATGAAGTTTATTGAGACTACCAAGGAAAGATATTGGTTTGTGGGTGATCCGATGTGACCTTTCCATTTTTGTAAAGGGTGAGGTGCACTTACATATAAAATTTCTTCTCAATCTTGATGGAGGTCATTTTTTTGAAAGGGGGTTGTTTTAGGCATTTAAAGGTCATCTAGGAGCTAGGCTAGGAGCCCCAATCATCTATAGTGTAGCAATTTTAACCTTTAAAACTTTGACTAGAAGTTAGATCAACATGCATTCACAAAACCTTTACTCTGCTAATATGTTTGATTGTTAAGTGCAAAAATAGAAATTGAAAGAAGTAAAACCATGCACACAATAACACTAGATTTGCGTGGAAAATCAAATGAGGGAAAAACCACAGTGAAGATTAGCTCACAATATAAGAAATTCCAAAACAAAATACAAAGGCTCACTGCTAGAAAGGCTCACTACCAAGACAGGACACATTATCCAATAAGGGCTCACTATCCAGAAGGCTCTTTGCCATTGAATTACAATGAATATAAAAGAGGATTGTTACAAGGAGAAAACTATCTTAATGCAATAGAGGTTCCACTACAATTCGCTCACACATTTGCAGAAATTCTTGAAAGATAGAGTACACCTTCAGCTCACTTCCTTCACAAACTCAACACTTGAAATTCACACTAATCTTCTCAAATTCTCATCACACACATATCTCACATCCATATTGCATCTATCTTTTCATTCACCAACATCTCAACTTGTATTTATACTATCTTCAACATTGAAACCCATCCAAGGTCAGCCATACACAATTTGTATTTACAATTCAAATTAGGTCGGTGCCAAAACATTCTACAGTGGAATTAGAATGAGGGCGACCCAAACATATACTAAATGAGGACCTAAATCAGTCCTAGAATGCCTCAACATGCTTCCATGAACTTCATAAGTAGTGTTTAACACAAGGTTGACCAAAAACCATGTAAAACACATAAAACAATTAAGCACACACATCCTTAACATGATCAAATATTTTTGGACAACAAACTTCACTTGAACACAACCTTATCAACTTATTCTCAAAATTGCGAGTCATGAAACCAAAATTCAGAGAAATTCAAAGTAAACAGATTTCTCCCAGACCATAGCTAGACACATTGAAATGCATAGCTCACATACTAGTGAAGATATATTGCATTGTACAACAATACAAAAGCCAAAATTCTAGATATAGAAACTACCAACAACCATTAAAAATATGCCAGGACTACACAAGCATAGAAGGAATATGGAGCACATGCCAAAGCATACAATGAATACGTACATGACACTATTTTCCTTGTGTATCATTTTTTCTCAAAAGAACTTAAAACCCAACAACCAGAGACATCATTATACCACATTAATTCACTCTAACACACCTCCAAACATAGCAACATAAAGATAACTCTGTGACGTAATCACAACACTTCTTCAACATCCCAACTATGCATGTACAACCTACAAACCTTCTTTATTACAATTTTCTCAATATCCTCAACATATACAACCAATAACCAAATACCTTGAAATCAATGAAAACAAAAACAAGATGACATCAATGAAAAAACCTTCATACTTGCAATAGAATATAATTCTTAAGAGTGGAGACAATTGAAGCCCAACTAACAATCCCCAATTCACAAAGGTGAACAGATTTTGGGTCAGCTTTGACTATGACCACTCAGTTGCTTGCAACAAACTTCAAAGAGTGATGTGGAGTAGAAATTATAGCACCCATAGCATGGATGTACCTGGTCTCCCTAGAAGAATATTGTAAGGTAAAGGGCTAGGAATCACATAAAACAAGGTGGGAAAGGTGATGGGGCCCAACAAAGGTAGGATTATCGTGCCTAGGGCTTGTCGGCCAGCGTTATCAAACCCATGAATATACAAAGAAGAAGTAGCTAAGGAAGAAGAATCAACTTTAATCTTAGGTAGTAGATCTATATCATAAATATTGAGGGTTGAACTGGTGTCAACGGGAGTACATCTAATACCGATAGTATTAACATTAACTATAATCATTAAAGGATCTGCTTGCTTTTGCACATTCGGGGGTGGCAATTCTTGCAAATAGAGTGTGATATTTGGTGAATTTGCATGAATATAAGTTATAAATGTATTAACATCTATCAACCCAGTGGAGGCAAGAAAAAGGATCTTCTGCAAGGCTTCCTAAAGAATACCTCAATAAACCAAAGTAGTCTACAACAAATCCCAAAGTGAGATCTTAGTTGGAGTAACAGGAAGTTGCTCGACAAGATCATAATCTCTAGGTGCTTTAGTCACAAGTTTAGGTGTTGAAGGAAGACTTACTAGGAAGGTCATAAAGAAGTAGGAACTTGAGTAGGTTGAGGTGTAGGAACGAAAGGTTGTTGATCCAGATTCTTCTTATTTCTTCTTGTGTTATGCATGTGCCCAACAACATTATAAGAAGTAAAGTATGTAGCTTTTATGAACCTCAAATATAAATCCGGTGAATCATTCTGATATGGAATTCCATAGATAGAATGAATCCTCTTAGGAGAGGGGGTAGTTGAAGTCAGGTAAACAACAGGTCTCTTAGGATTGGGAGAAGCCACATAAACCACAACAATGTTTACCAACACTTCAACTTGTGAAGAAGAAATTTGTTTAGAAGATCTATCAGTAGAGGAAGATGCTTCTAAGATATCATCTAGAGCATCATCCAACATATCAAAATCTTCCTTAGAAAATGCATTATCATAAACACTAAAATATTGCAAAAAAGGTCTGATATGTTCACATCGAGTTCACTAAAATGTGAGATAAGGGGAATTCATTGCTCACGAGTCTCTTTGTTCTCAAGAGAATCCCAAGGATCAAACTTCCCTTAACCACCTCAATGCTAGCTGAATGAAGAAATTGCGAAGAAACTATACATAGACTAATTATCGAAAGACTGCTTTAGAATATGAGAGAGCAATATTTCTAGATCTCTGCCTCGAAAGGAGGAGCTCTCGGCCAATAGACTACAACATGGAATCAGGATTCCAATTCAGTGTGTTGGATTCCAAAGGACACGTTGACATCTCCAAAAACAGAGAATTCAAGACTTGGGCATAAGGATTAAAAACTTCACTATCTAACATAGATTCAAGGTTTGTTTAATAGAGTAACTAAATAGAATATAGAGAACAAGAAAAAATACAAGGAGAGTCGAAAGAAGAATTACAAATTTCCAAATGCTTGAATCTTCTTCTTTTTCTTCTTCTCTGTAAAGGGGTTCATCAAATTCAGACCCTACTATCAATACCAAGCTTTGATGTGATTCTCTATCCACTTTGACACTTGCACTTTCAATTATCTTCTTTAGTCTCTTATAGCAACTGTATGCCTCACTCTTTGTAGAGTATCCAAGGAACTTCATCTAATCTTGCATCAAACTTTCCTAATTTTTCTTCATCCCTCATGATATAACATTTACTTCCAAACACTCTGAGATAATTCACAATAAGATTTTTTCCATACCATAGCTCATAGGGAGTCTTTGAATTGTTTATTAGCTTACTTGTCCTTTATTTAGAATGTAAACTATGGTATGAATAGCTTCTCTTCAATGTACATTTGGTAGATTTGATTCCTTCAACATGGTTCTTGTTGCCTCCTAAATTGTCATGTTCTTCCTCTCCACAACCCCACTATGGCGCAGAGTCCTAGAAGTTGATAAATGCCTTTTTATCCCATGATCTTCACAAAAGCTTGTTAAACTCATTTGAGGTGAACTCACCACCTCTACCAAACCTTAAGCAGTTGATTTTCAAATCCTTCTCATTCTAAACCATATATTTAAATGCTTTAAACTTATCTAGAGCTTCTAATTTTTCTTTGAGAAAGGTCACCCAAGTCATTCTAGAGTAATCATCTATTAACAACATAAAACAATTGTCACCTTGAGGGATTCTTGTTTTGGTAGGTACATATAGGTCTATATGCACCAACTCTAAAGGTCCTATAGTAGAATGTTCCTTATTTTTGAACCCGTTCCTTGTTTATTTTCCAAATTGACACTCTTTGCAAATTGCATTGATAGTCTTTGTAATTCTTGACAAGTCTCTCACAAAATGAGTAGAGATGATCTTTACTAGGCTATCAAAATTGATATGGCACATTCTTCTATGCCACAACCAACTTTAATTGATTTGAGTCATAAATTACCTGCTACCAACACTTTTGAGATGATAAACATTTCCTTTTGTCGTTGAATTCCTACTACAACCAAGATCTTGGATCTTCCTTTTTTGATTTCACAACCATCATCTTGAAACACCAAATTGTATCCTCTACTACACATTTGTCCTACACTAAGAAGATTGTGTTAGAGACCCTTGACATAATTAATGACATCTATCTTATGCTTTCCATCAAAACTAATTGAACCTTTTCCACAAATCTTAGTAGATGTGTCATCACCAAACTTAACACAACCACCATCATATTTATTAAGGTTACCACACTTACTCTTATCACCTATCATATAATTTGAACATTTGTTGTCAATTATTTAATAGTTTCTCTCCTCTTTTGCATGAAAGGTAGTCAAAATAGTTCCTTCAATACTGTCACCTATTTTCACAGTAATTTCCTTCATACATCTCTTAGGGTTAGTAGAGATAGTTCCAACATGTAAAGCCATGAACAAGCATTCATCACTTTCATTATCTAGGTAGTCTGATTCATTATCATCAGATGTACCACTATCTTTTTTAACATAATAACTCTTCTTGAAGGATTTATCTTTATGATCTTTATGTTTTTAATTTGAAACTTATTTGGACATTTTGAAGTTTAGTGACCTATCTTTCCACAATTGAAGCACTTGAAAGGTAACTTACCTCTGTATCTGCTAGTGCCATTTTTTGATATTCTTACAAAATTTTCTTCTACTTCATCAAAATCATCCAAATCAAATTCATCATTCCTCTCTTTCTTGCTGACTTTAAAAGAATTTTCTTTCCTTGGAGCATCTTTGTCAAACTCTCTTAATTCAAAAGCAGTTAAAGCACCAAACAATTGATCTCTAGTATATTGATGTAGATTTTAAGCTTCCTCAGTAGTAGAGACTTTAGCACTATAGGTTTTGGGAAGGAATCTCAATACCTTTTCACAATTTCATGTTCCTCTAGTTTTTCACCAAGACTGTTGATGGAATTGACAATTTCATCCACCCTATGCATGCAACCTGCAATATATTCATCCTCTGACATCCTTAAGGTTTCAAACTTGGCTTTAAAATTTTGCATATTTGGTTGCTTTACCTTATCATCTCCTTCATAAATGTTTTTCAACTTCTCCTAAACCTCTTTATCAGTTTTGCAACTTATCACCCTCACAAGTTTTGAATCTAAAAGCCCACTCAAGATAGCATTCCTTTCTTTTCCATTTATTTCATACTCCTTGATATCATCTTCACTTGTCGTAGGAGTATTAGGCATAGTATATCCATTTTTGACTGATTTCCATACACCAAAATCTAATGTGATTAGAAAGGCTTCCATCTTGGCCTTCTACAAAGTATAATTTATTCGATCGAACATAAGTTATTTGATACCATTCCTTTGTACCATCCAGATCTACCTCAAGCAGTTAAGCTTTATCCAAGGAACCTCTACTATGATACCAATTTTAAGACACATAGAACAACTGAGAGGGGGGATGAATCATTTGTGCATTAAAACCTTCAAAACCTTATTAGGAATGTAGAAAAATGAAATCACAACACATCCACAAACATTCATAATAGAACACCAAATTCTTACATGGAAAACCTATAAGGGAAAAACCACAGTGAGGAATAACTAACTATATGAAAACTAAAACTGATTACAAGAGGCTCACTACTTGAAGGGATCACTACCCAAAGGACTCACTATCCAAAAGAAAAGGCTCACTACCCTGGAAGATCACTTCTTCTGGATTATAAAGAAAAAAATACAAGGAGGTTCACTACCTAAAAGCAACTGGAGAAACCACCACAATGTCTCCTTACCATCCTCAACCTTCAACTCTACCTCCAATGAATTCTAACACACTAAATTTAGACACCTTCTGCTCATTAATTTCGATAGTCTTAGGAATTATTGATTGCACTTAAATCTCAATACAAAATCACACATACATCATTCCATGCCACACACCTCCCCCAAAAAATTTACCTTGCATATATATCTTCTGCAACCTCAAATAACCTTCTCTAAGTTAGCTTCAAGGAAATGTATGCACCTCAAACATGCAACCACCATATAGGTCAACACCAAACACCTCTATGGTGGAAATAAGTGAGGGAAAAACACAGCAATGGTTAACCAACACCCAAATCTACATTGACATGTTGCACGAGGCTTCTACAAACCATGAAGCTCGTCTGCAAATAATGCTAACACACCAAGTTGGCGAAATCGACTTTAACACCATCAAACAACCAAGTTCACACTTCATCAAGAATAAAAGCATCATGTGAACCATGTAGCAACATCACACAACACCTTGGAATATTCTAACATCAAAAAAATATTCAAAATCACTGGAGCAAACACATAAAAATGAGAATATTATCATCATGTGCAACTAGTCAAATTGCCATAAAGATACAACTCATGAACCAAGTTTGTAGAATAACTGAACACTAAAAAAACCAAGGGAAGGTAGATATGGGTAATATTAGTATATTCCGAAGTTTTCAAGACAAGAAACTCCAACACAGAGAAATGTGGAGAAATTTCATTTCTCCCAGATATCCCTCCGCATATACTAGAGACAATTCAACACACTGTCAAACATATCTTCTACTGCCACACAGTCTAGAACCTAAAACTTTGGATATCACCTGTGAAGACCTTTGATCATCACTTTCAAACCACACAAGCACATCTTCAAGACTGAAGAAATGCTGAGAAAAATATAGAATACTTCCCAGGTTCCCTTGTACAATCTTTATGTAAATTTTCTCAAAATCACTTGGAAACCAAGTGACCTTGCTATGTTTGCAACACCTGCTCAACACCATACACCCATTCTCAAAATATCCATACCAAATGTTGACATAAATGACACCATCGATGACAACATAGTACAACAATATATTTCTAATTATTTTTGTAGTTTAGATCCTAAAGAATTGATGGATTGGAAAATTGATTTAGAAGAGCACTTTGAGTATAAGGATATATATGATCTAGATACGTTAAAATTTTCTAAAAATTAAACTAAGATGAAAGGTCATATTTACATCTAGTAGAATAAAGTTCATTTAGAAAGGAATAAGAAAGGTAAATATTGATGGGATAATGGTGAAAAATCTAAAATTTAAGTTCATTCTAAAAAATACCCTTTATAATTATCAAAGGAGTTACATGAGTTAAGGCAAAGAGATATGACCATGAAAACTATAATGAATAATATTATAGGCTAACAATTTGATTATGGAATCACGATGAGGAAGCATATAGTGGAAAGACACACTAATGGTTTAAGAGAACCATCTAAAGAAGAGATGAGAAATTATGAAATACGTAAACATCCAATTAAGCATATTAGTTGGACTTGTTGGAACTCAAATTTGTTACAACCCTTTTTCTTGAGTCCCTTTCCTTTTTGTGCCTTAGTAATTTAACCCACATTTATAATTGATCTAAGAAATATATCATGTGTGGTATTTTATCAAAATTTCATAGTGCCAATGGGTAGAGCATGAAAAATTAAGCCCAATTGCCTTTTGAAGTTTTACAAAATTCCTTAAAGCTACAAAGTTATGCTCATGTGAGTTTTTCACTTCCATCTAGTTCAACCCTAAGTTCCTACAAGTGTCTAGTCTTCATGGTTTTCCCTACTAATGTACACTTTTGATCCATTTAACTGCATTTTTCAATTTTGATGAAATTTCTCATAAAGGTAAAAATATGAAAAAAACAATTAAGTGTTACCTTTGTGGAATCTTTATGTCCATCTAAACTTCTCTTCTTTCTTGCTTCCATCCAGTTCATTTGGAATTTTCTACTTTTCGAAAAGGTCAACCCATCCAAAATTCGTGGGTATTTTCATGTGAACTAGCCCATTCCACTTGCTGACCATTCTTTCACATTACCCACTTGTTTGATAATTTATCACAAGCACATTCTTAAATAGGTTAATGTTTTTTCTTGTGGATGAAGCCCATCTTCCCACACCAAACCTTGATGATTTCATCTTCCCTTTTATAGAATTTTCTAAGTGAACTTCTCATTTTAAGTGCACTTGTCTAATTCACTTCATTTCCTCCACATCAATCCTTTTGAAAACTTTCATCTACCATCTAAAATCCCATTTTTCAAGTTTCTCTATTTTATTAAGACGACCTTTTCTACAAAATCATGTCCTCTTTAGTATTCTTACATCTAGATACCTAGATGACATCATCCCATCCTACATGTATGTCATGAGTTGACATCACCATTTTTGAAAATTCCCAATTCATCTCATCCCTCTTTGCTAAAATCTTGCCGAAATCACTTGCAAGAACTCCTCTCTAAATCAAATCTATTTAACTTGGTAGATGCAGTTGGCTTCTTTGCATGTTTCACTTGGAGGCTAATTTTCCCCAACAACCTGATGGAGCCTTCTGACCCACATGAAGTTTATTGAGACTACCAAGGAAAGATATTGGTTTGTGGGTGATCCGATGTGACCTTTCCATTTTTGTAAAGGGTGAGGTGCACTTACATATAAAATTTCTTCCCAATCTTGATGGAGGTCATTTTTTTGAAAGGGGGTTGTTTTAGGCATTTAAAGGTCATCTAGGAGCTAGGCTAGGAGCCCCAATCATCTATAGTGTAGCTTAATGGGGATGTTGGAAATAAGCCACTCCTAGATCGAGAATGGGCTAACCAATGAGGGACAACTAGCTCAATTAGTAGAGAAATCCAACAACAAATGGAAGGTCCTAGGTTCAAGTCCTAGCTAGCCCATATGAGCTATAACTCAACATTAAATTATCATAAAACCATTTATAAAGAGTCTACATAAATAAAACCTATCCCAAAATTATGAATATGCGAGATTCCAATACATATTCAAACCAAATACAACTTAAGTGACTACATACATACAATATATCCTTATCCTATTGAAATGGTGGGAAAAGGGGGAAAACCCTAGTTCCCTTTATAGCAAGAAATTTATGGTTTAAGGTCCCTCTTCTCAAATTTTCATTAGAAATACCAATTGTAAAGCCAAGAAATTAACTTTCAACCTCAAAGGTGAGTCAATCAGACCTAGGTTGGTGGGTTTCTTTAAAGACAAAAAATGATTATGAATGATTTGAAATAATGCAACTAAATGAACTATGTGACCTAGTATGTAAATTGTAGATTCTCGAAGATATGTAGATTGTAACAATACTTTGCAGGTAGACCTAGGAGATATTTGGGGGTGTGTACCTATCACAAAAAGTTGATTTTGATGTGTGTAGAGGGACTGATTCACCCCTAGGTGAATGGTTCTTTGTGGTCCTTTCCAAAATTTGAAAATTTGATGTTGTAGCCCTTTATCTACTCTCTGTTCCTATACTTGCAAATCTTTGTCTTCAAATTTAGACCTATAATAAATCTATAAAAAGAAATTGTTTTTTTGTTTGTATGGGGGTTTGTCTTGGTCATACCCCAATTTGGAAATCAAACCTTGATATAAAAATACAATGATCTAATAAAAGATAGTGTTTGAACCCTAACCTTATGTTTGTCTAAGGTTTTTATGAGCTAAGATGTAAATAATCCCCACTCAAGTGCATTAGAGTATGATTTCAATATGATAATGATGAGATCCACTTAAGGAGAATTCAAGAAACCCTTATTAAATCTGAAAATGTAAAGATACCTTGCTTAGTTTGCAAAAGGAGTGAAGCTTGAAGATGAAAACAATCAGAAACAATTCATTAGGTAGAGGGAAGTGTCCAAATGCATCTACCAATCCTAGAATCCATCATGTTCTTCTATATGCATCAACCTTCAATCATGTGACAAAGCTTGCTCAAATTTGAAAATAGGCTTCAAGACCTATAATATCAACAATGCTACTCCAAGAATCTAAAATTTTCTTGCTTGAATGTGTTTTTTTTCTTCTTCTAAATTCTTATATCCTTCTCATCTCTAGTTTAAAATAGTGAAAGACTAGGATTTTATAGGTATTTCTCTAATTTCTTGAAGATTAGATCCTAATAACCGACAATTGGAAGTTGAATTTTGAATGTTAAAATGCCACCAAGAAGCTATTAAATTTTTTATCCCGACTAATGAAGGAGACCCATTTTCCCATGGGCAAATGGGTCTTGGCCTAAATTTCTAGGACACACTTGTTTCAAGGAAAATTAATGATAGGTTGTATTTGTTCAATGCTTGTTTTATTGTCAAAAATGATAAAAATAAGCCTCAAGTGGGATGCATAATAAAGGTAATTAGGGCCTATTTGAAAAGGGTTAAAATACACAAATGTAAGGTCACTAAAATAGGTCCAAACTAAGTGTGAAATTGTACTATCACCTACAAGGGAGTACAATTTTCTACACTAAACCTATTAATATGACTAAATATGCAAGACAAAGCCATGTAAGTTGCAATGGTTTTTGTTTTCTAACTTGGTATTGATGCAATCCACCAAATCCATAACTCCAAGGGCAACCAAATGAGCTTGATAAGGTTCCATAATCACCACAAGTAATAATAACTCCACAAGCCATAATATTGCATGTTTTTTAGTACTAAAACTACCAAAATTTGTCCACAACAACTAAAAGAGTTGGACACAATTTTTAGCTAGAAAATCAATTCTCAAACCCAAAAATTTACATCTATAGCCAACATGAGATTCAAAATTTAAAATTTAAAGCTTAAACATTTTTTTTATGTTACAACTTTGTAGCTTCTTTTCCATTTACATGTGTTATGTTTTGGTTTTTAATTTAGCATCTTTTTTGCTTTTGAATATTTATAATTTTAAAATTGTATTTAGAATTTTGTAAATGCAAAGAAAAGATTCTAAAAAGAAACAATTTTTTTTATTTAGAAAAAACCTAGCAACCATGACAACAATAATGAAAAGAGGTAGAATGTTTTATTGTAGAACAAAACAATCTATTCAATGAGATACATGTTTATGCCAAATTTAAGATTATGTAAACATAGAACCATATTTGTGAATTTGAGTCCATGCCAAAAGAACTTGATTTTTAATAGATCCTAAAATCAAATCAAAGCCAAATCTCAATTCAAATTCAAAAGATATAAAATATGTGATCATTATGCTTAGTGTTGATTGATATAAGCACACAAAAGGAGGACGTAGAGGGGATAACCAACTTTTTTATCAATAGATACAAACCAACAAAAAATAACATATGATACACAATAAGTAGTACAAACTTAGGATGTTTAGAAGTATGCGATAAGAGCACTATTGCAACAATGGAAAAAACATGAGAGATTAGGGGTGGCATATAATATGTATACACCTTAATTATGCTAAGTTTACCTTAGGTAATTCTTATAGTAGAAATATATATCAATTTCCTAGTCAATATTTTAATCAGCTCTTTAGTTCCCTCTCTAATTGACCTTAATATCCAAATGGATGATAGAGTTCACTAGACACATTGAGAGGATTAACTCTTAATGACCTTCAATCAATTGTGCTAACTCTCAAATCACATTTAATCAATGAAACTCCTCAATCAAGTTTAATTAGCATTAAATAAGATACCATCTTTTTGGACTATAAAATACCACCCATGTAATTGAATTTCAATTAGAATTATGTTATATAAGTTCTCTACAATTTTAGAATTAGCTTGATATCATATTAGCAAGTTGGAAAAACGTTGTATGAATGTGTTGTATGAATTCAAAATGCCCTTCGGTGAATTCAACTAACACACATTTGCTTCTTAGTTGTTTTATATCTCAAAAGTGTTATATGAAATGATTGTGAACCTAAGAGCATGCTCATTACTTCATTGTTTGAATAAAAAATTATCCAAAGGTAGATCTTGTTAGTGAGATATTTTTGTCTTTTTTTACAAGTTCATATGTTATTTTTGTACTCTTGTTGAGCTACTTTAGGAATCATATGTTTATGTACACTATTTTTGAGCTAGTTTAGGAATCATGTCAATATTTAATTTTTAAGTTGTGGTCCACCTAGAGTGGGATACCACACTTAGGGTAGAACAATTGGGTATGTGCAGGATCATCATAGAAAAAATAGACCCTTAAGTGGCAAAAAAATCAGAAAAATTAGAATTAGGCAACTTGACGTCAAAATTTGAATAAGTTATCTATATTATTTAAAAAATATGTAAATAGAATCTATCGAAAATTGAATGTAGTTTCTAAACTACTAGGATTTTAAAAAAATAAAAAATCTATTTGCTGAAAATTTAAAATTTCAATGCAGTAGTACTTAAATTTAAGGGAAAAGAAAGTAGGTGTATGTCTAACCACCCTAACCACAATAAAATGATAATATTTTTTTATAATATTTTAGATATAAGTAGAGGACTCATGTTTGGATGTGATGAATATTTTTTTATAATTTTTTTCCTAGTAAATAATTAATTATGAATTTTTTTATTACAACTTTTAAAAAATATAAAAAATTTGTATGTCTGGCCACCTTAACTTGGTCAAAACTTCATGAAATTCATTTTTTTTAAAATCCTATAGTATGCGAAGAATAGAATGTGATGCATGTTTCAAATTCAAAAAATGTGATACTATTTTGAAAGCTATAAATGTTTTCAATTAGTCTATCAATCAAGACTTTTTAGTCATACTCCAAATAGAAAAATAAATAATAATTATTTATTCAATTCAAAGTAAATCATACCTCTACATTTTCACAGGAAAGCAAGATCTCTAATTGAACCTCCTTTTCGCTTTTATCAATTTTGGGTTAAATTTTTTTTGTCAGCCACATACCCTACACATACCCATCATATCACCACTTTTTGGCCCATCATGATCCTACACATACCCAATAATCTCCTAGGTATTTATTCTAAATTTTTTGAAAGAAATGGTAAGGTGTCTTCATCAAAATATGCTTTAATTCCATAATCAACCTCCTTACAATTTTTTTTTTGTGAGCTTGAGATTGGTGCTATAATTTTATGGGTCATAGTATTTTCGTGAAATTATATTTTGTAATTTCAAGAAATTTTTACTTTTGCTACAATTATCAACTCCCTATTGTAGGTGAATTTTTTTCACCTCATTGTTGCACATATTTTTTTGGTGAGACTTACATTATTTTGCCATATATTTTTCATATGGAGGAATCTTTCAATGTTCTTGGAATCATTGGAAAACTAATTTAAAGATTTGTTTATTAATGGCATCTTCTTTAGAAAAAAAATTAGTACTTTTTGTTTTTTGCAACTTCTCATACAATAGTTTTAGAATTTCCATTCATGATTCAAGGGACATAAATTTTTATTCTAAAAGCTTTTGGAGATGAAATGTTTCATAATTTATATATTTTTTAAAATTGCATGAGTGTAGTTAATTCTATTCAATTAAAACTCTTTTAGCATTTTTTTTCTACTTTGTTAATATTTTATGTATTTATTTCAAGAGTTTTTTTTGGGGGGGGGGAATGTGTTCAATTTTTTGCATCAATATTTTAGATCACACTCCATGATCCATTATCAAGATGAGAAACAATAAACAAGAGAGGTGATATTACAAAAATAATTCCATAAATAAGCCATTGGATGCCAAGAGTGATGGTCAAGAAGTTGGGGTTAACATAGGGAATGAAAACTGGCCATTAGAAAAATAATTAATAAAATAAATAATTATTAAAATTAGAGATAAGAAAGAGAGAAAAGCCCTAATTATTTCACCAATAAGTTGAAAAATGTGAAGAAAAAAGGGAAGCCAAGGGAGGAAGTTAGTATTCAAAAAAAGGGAAATAAAATTAGAAATGCAAAGTTAAGTGAACAATGAAATGAGGAAAAAACAGAGAAAACAAATTTAAAATGTTTAAAAAGAGAAACACAAAAATTATATTTGGAATGCAATATTAAGTTAAAACAATGAAATGAGAAAGTCAAAAGGGTTGTGGTAAATTGGTGGGACCATTGGTTTTTTCGTTGGATATCAATGCTCAATTATCCCCAAGGACATCTTAAAGTTGGTAGGGAAGTTGGAGTGATATTCATATTCTATTGATAGTGTGTAGTAGAGGGCTTGCAGATGATGCTAGTGGAAAGAAAGTGGGAATACAAAGTAGCTACCCTAGAAGAGAATATCAAAGGAGTTCATGTGCTCTAGCAGTGAAAAATAGAGAAGCAATGCAAATACCCTACAAAAGGAGAAGGAAAGAAAAAGTAGAGGCATTCAAGTCGTAGTGGTGTTGCAGGAGGAAGATGGAGAGGACATGAATTCAAGCCATAGTAGACTCATAGGAGGGGTAGGAGTTTGAATGTAACTACAACAATATTCTCCCACTAGTAGAACATTAATTAAATTTTTAATCTTATAGAAAGAATTATATGGGTTGCTGGTCCCATGAACTAATCCTCACATTTCAAAGGTGGGACCCCGATGAGAACCCTCATTAATTAATCTAAAAAATGAAATGAGAAAAAATAAAACAAAGATTAAATTTTTTAAAAGCAGAACACAAAAATTAAATTAAATTACTCAAAACCTTGCCTATACAAAAATAAAACATAAACAATAAAAGTTAAAAATTTACACAAGACAAATATAATAAAAATGAAATAAAAAACTTTACCTACTAGTCCAAAACATATAAATATAAAAACAAAATAATACCAGCTAAGGAAGGAAATATAAATTTGAAAGAAAAAACACTAATGAGATTTTTAAAAAAATTGATACATGGATTGGGGGTCTAATCCACGTACTTTGAAACACATTGTCCACGAAGGACCCATTTGAAATACACTTGAAAAGCACAATGTCAACTACATAACTCATACTTGGTGCCTACCACTAAACAACCAATAGGCTAATTATCGTATCATGCACACATGCGCCTAATAAGATGAAAGTTAGAAAGGGAGGAAAATAAGATATCTAAATAATGAAAAAATAGGCAAGAATAATAATATAGGAACACGATGGATTACTAATGAAAGGAGATAATCACCTAAATTAAGAAATCAACTACAAAGTGAGATGTGGGAAGCGAACAGGGAAAATAATAGTGTAAAAGAAATAAGAGAGGAAATGAAAGAATAGAGGAAAAAGAAACAACAAACGAGCAGTGAGGAAGGCTCATGGAAATATAAGGAAAAGGGACTTCCTATAGGATATCACACAAAGGATACAATGATACATACGTTTGATAATGAAAAAAAAGGTAACTTTAAACCAAATCAAAGTTCAAATTTTGTCTAATTGTCTTAATGATAGGTTGCCAAGCATGGCTTAAACCCCATTCATCCACTATAGTGAGGTAAAGACAGTATCTGTTGATTTCATATGCCTCTCTCAATTTTATTTTGTAATAAATATCTTTCATCACCAAGACATTAGTGTCCTCTAAGTTGATATGGTGTATATTATTGGAGGAATGCTATCATAAGTTTGAATTATGAAGAATTTAGCACCATTGAAGGTTTTATTTTACAATTCAACTTAATCAAGCTCTAGCTAAAGGAGTGCAAAATTAAGAAGAAATCATGGTTGTTCTTTCCATATTGGAAAAATCATATGCAATTTTTGTCTCCACTTTTTAAACCAATATGTGAGAAATTGACATGTGATCAAAAGAAGCTCATACACATGGATGTATCTTCTCTTTTAAATTCTAAAAAAATGCACTTGTAGCACATAATTCAAAGAGTTCAAGTAGATTGAGACACCATCCAAACAATCAAAACACTCAAAATATGGTCAATTTAAAGACAATGAGTCATTTAAATCCTTACTCCCAAAAGTCAATTACTAGCAAGCCACCACTTCATGGGGCCCATAT
>VDFB02187567.1:0-24724 GCA_007258455.2 Sequoia sempervirens | reverse complement strand
TCCACAAAGAAATTGGCTTTGTATCCGTCTGCTAAACCTCAACCAGATTTGTCCCAACCTGTTTGGCCAGATGTGGGAGAAGAAACTGAAGAAGCCAATTCTTTGGCTCAATTGATGATGCTTCAAAATGATCCATTCTCTCAACTTCAAAGTGAAGATGCTTTGCTTTTTCAAATTCTGCAATTCAATCTTGATGCAGATAGTTTATCTGATCCAAGTGACAGTCAGCATCAATGTTTCCTGCAGCAGCTAGATTCCGAGAGTTCATTGCCTAAACTTTCGACAATTTTTCATAACTTGCTTCCACAAGAGGTACAAACATTACCTGTTGATTCTATGAGTAATCTCATTAAGCAGATAGAATTGTCTCCAGATCATTGTTTGAATGTTAATAGCAAGTTGTCTCAGTCTCAAGAGGATGACTTATTAAAAATGCTACAAGAACATCATAAAGCTTTTGCATGGGAATATGGGGACATGCAAGGAATCGATCCTCGAGTCTGCATTCATAGGATATATATCAAAGAAGATTGTTCACCAGTTAGACAACCTCAGAGAAGAGTAAATCTAGCACTTAGAGAAATAGTGAAAAATGAACTTCAAAAGTTGCTAGATGCTGGTTTTATTTACCCAATTTCTGACAGCCAATGGGTTTCTCCATTAGTCATTGTCCCCAAGAAAGGAGAAAAATGGAGAGTATGTGTAGATTACAGAGAGTTAAACAATGCCACTAAGAAAGATCATTTTCTATTACCTTTTGTAGACCAAGTACTAGATTCACTATTTGGTAAAAGATATTTTTCCTTCTTAGATGGTTACAGTGGGTATAATCAGATAAAAATTACCCCTGAAGATCAAGACAAGACCACTTTTACCTATCCATGGGAAACATTTGCTTATTCGGTCTTTCCTTTTGGCTTATGCAATGCACCAACAACATTTCAGAGAGTAGTAATTAGTATATTTGCTGATATATCTCATGAATGTATGGAGATTTATATGGATGATTTCACTACATATGGAGTCACATTTGAAGAAGCACTCGTGAATTTAGAAAAAGTATTAAAAAGGTGTAGAGAGCAAAATTTGTCTCTAAACAGTGAAAAGTGCTTTCTAATGATGGAAGAAGGTATTGTTCTAGGTCATCATATTTCAAAGAATGGAATTCAGGTTGACCCTGCTAAAATTGAAGTTATTCAGAATTTACAAACTCCTGCAAAACAAAAAGATGTTAGAAGTTTTCTTGGTCATGCAGAGTATTATAGAAGGTTTATAAAGGACTTGCTTACCAAAGCCCCTGTTCTTCAAGGTCCAAAATGGAACCTGCCTTTTCACATACATGCTGATGCGTATGATTTTGGTATAGGATCAGTTTTAAGTCAAAAAGAAAATTCAATTGAGCATGCTATCTACTTTATCAGCAAAAACCTTCAAGGTCCTGAGCTCAACTATACTGTTACAGAAAAGGAATTGCTTGTAGTAGTATATGCTTTGAATAAATTCAGGCATTATGTCACAGGTTATCAGATATTTGTCCACACTGACCATGCAACAATCAAGTACCTGATGAACAAACCTATCATTTCTGGTAGATTGGCACGATGGCTCCTGTTGTTACAAGAATTTGATATCACAATCATTGACAAACCAGGAAGAGCTAATGTCGTAGCTGACTTTTTATCAAGACTTCAATCAGCTGCATCTGAGGAATAAGAGGTCATTGATGATAGATTTCCAGATGAACACTTGTTTTCCATTGTTGCACATACACCCTGGTATGCAGATATTGCTAATTATCTGGCAGCAAACAGAATACCAGCTCATTTTTCCCCAAAAGAAAAGAAGTTGTTGACAGAGAAAAGTTTTAACTTTACCTGGATTGCCAATTGTTTGTTTTATACTGGCCCTGATCAAGTAATGCAAAGATGTGTAAGAGAAGATGAGACTTATGATATCTTGCATGCCTACCATGATGAACCATGTGGAGGGCATTTTGCAGCAAAAAGAACAGCAATGAAAATTCTTACAACAGGGTATTACTGGCCAACATTACATAAGGATGCTGTGGCCTATACAAGGAAGTGTGACAGATGCCAGCGTATGGGAAGACCAACTAAGTCAGATGAAATGCCACTATATCCGCAGGTAATAGTCACCCCTTTTGATAAATGGGGGATGGATTTTGTGAGACCAATTGATCCACCATCAAATGGAAAGTCATATATTCTAGTTTGCACGGATTATGTCACAAAATGGGTCGAGGTAAAAGCTATGACTAATGCCCAAGATAACAAAGTTGCTAAATTTTTGTATAAACAAATTTTCACCAGATTTGGAGTTCCCAGAGAGCTTGTAACTGATCAAGGAGCTCAGTTTACGTCAAATCTGATCACTGCACTTATGAATGACTATAAGATCAAACACAAGAAGTCCAGCCCCTATCATCCTCAAGCCAATGGTCAGGCAGAGGTAACAAACAGAGAAATTGAAGCAATCCTCACAAAGACAATGCAGATTCATAAGAAAGACTGGAGTAATAGACTTCCTGAAGCAGTTTGGGCTTATAGAACTACATGGAAAATAACAACTGGGTTTACACCTTTTGAGTTGCTCTATGGGAAAACAGCTATGTTACCCATTGAATTTGAACATAAAACTTTGAGGATAGCTCTTGAACTCAACATGGACTTATCCGAAGCACAGAAGGACCGTCTCCTGTAGCTAAATGCTTTGGACGAAATGAGAAAAGCTACCCTATAGCATACAGAAGTAATCCAACAGCAGAGAAAGAGATGGCATGATCAGCACATCAAAACCAGAAAATTTTCTGCTGGAGATTGGGCTTTGTTATATGATTCCAGGTACCAAGAAAACTAGGGTAAACTCACAACACGCTGGCTTGGCCCCTATGAGGTTGAAAATGTGTTTGACAACGGAGCTGTGCAGCTGGTCACAATTGATCTAGTCCGTTTCAAATTGCTCGTCAATGGCCACCGACTCCGACTGTACCATAAGCCAGTTTCCAAGGAAGACTTCATGAAGCAGTTCATTCAGGTTCCTCCCGCTACTCTTCTTGCAGCCGAAGGCTCTGGCCTTTCTCCTGCAGCGTTCCTCTAATTTTCAAAAAGCATGCCCATAATAAAGGTTTTCTTTTTAAGAAAACCCCTTTTCTCCATTTAAATTTATCACCCCCACCTCATTTCTTTATCTTCCATCCATCCATTCCATCCATCCATTTCATTCGTACATTTCATCCGCCCACGTCATCCGTCCACTTCATCCGTCTGCATCAACCTTAATTCAGATATCTTTCCAACTTGTCAATTCATGCAGCGCCGTCATCTTTCTTCACATGTACGTGCAATTACTAAAGGTACGCCATATCTTTTCATATCGCATATTTGATTTATTTCATTCCATTCAATTACTGCTATGCATGTACCGGTCATTATCACCCGAATCTCTACCTATTTTTTAGTACATGTGAGGACACATGTCATCTTTTAAGTAGGGGGCGGGGTAATTCATCGTTTGAAGCCTGTCTTTTCGCCGCTGCCATAACTACAAAATAATCTTTCTTTAATATATTTCTGGTACTTTCCAAACGTGATTGCATGACCTTCTTTAATGCATCTTTTTCTTGCAAACTATGATTAAGACTGCTTGTTTAAGAAAGTTTATTTTTGAAAAAAAGAAAGAAATGTGGCGGCTTGACGGAGAAAAACTAGAGCAGAAAAGGAAATAAAGAATTTGAATCTTCAGCAAGAAATTGAGTTCAGCTAGAAAAACTGCAGACATGGGTGGTCAGTTGGTATGACATGAGCCTGTAGCTCATGAATTGTTGTTGCAAAACCCGCAGACAGCCCAAACATTTAGCCTCTGTGGATGGTTAAATTATTTTCTGAGTTTAAATGATTTTGATGAGGAGGCTGCGACAGAATTTTTGAGAACACTTTCTGAAGGGGAAGCCACCGTATGGGGACTAACAGTTGTTGCAACCTAAGACAGAATTGCTGAGGTAACCAGGATCCCATCCGTTGGAGAAAATTTTTCCTCAGATGCTGCAGCTGTAAGGGCTAAATTTTCGATGCCTGCTGATGGACCGCTGGACATCTCCAAGCAAGGATGCAAGCGGGTGTCACTACCTCTTCCATATTCAGAGTATGCCACTTATATAATGAGGTATTTAACCTGTGAAGGCCATTTTTCTTATCTGCATTTGCATCATTTTAAATTATTAAGCCATATAAGGCATGGGTTGGCTGTGAATGTTCTGAATTTCTTGTTAATTTTTTTAGAGAAAAGTGCCCATGGAACTCAACAGGGGAAAGATAACTCTATCACTCATTGTGGCCTTATTAAATTGCTTATTGAGCGCTCTTTGAGATACATTTCACCTCTCTCCTGGCAACAATTTGTTGCCCAAAAGAGTTTACAACCTCCACAACCCCCTAGGGTAATTACCCCACGGCCTCAAAGAAAGAAGAAAGAAATTGCATCTACTAGTGGAACAGGGCAAGGGTCATCTACTCCTGTAGCACCCAATCCTGTAGCTGTCATAGCTGAATCTTCTGCTAGGGTACAAACTAGGTCTGCCGCTAGGAGGGAGAAAGGAAAATCAAAGGCAGAAGGGTCCCCAGAATCTGACCCTCGTTCTCAGAAAAGGCAATGCTCCTCTCCTGTAGCACCTTCCCCTGCAGCAGATTCTCCTACAGCAACAGCTGTTGATATTACCAGTTCACCATCATCCTCTGGTAGGGCAGAGCCCCCTGAACAAACAAGAAAAAGAAAAGCTACCGGAACACCCCCTGCAGCCACATCAATACCAAGAAGGGTTTCCACAAGGAAACAATTTAGGGCCTCCCCTGTTTCACCGCAACCTGAGGTGATTGTAATTTCAGAAGGATCTGTTGAATCTGAGAATGCTGCTCAGAGTTCGGTCGTTCCTGAAGAGGAACAAGTAGAGACAAAAGAAGCAGGGCATAATGGGCATGAGTTGCCAAGTCTTGATGATCTGGTTAATGCTGCTATGCAATTCTCGGAGGAAGCTCAGACTTCTTCACCGCAGCAACAAGAAGAATTTATCCTGCAGCAAGAACAAGAACAGGCTGAACAACTAAATGTGCCTAATGAAGTTATATTTCATCCTGCAATGTGTAAAGCCATTGTTGTGTATAGGAGGACCTTTTTAATTGAATTTCTGGAATTTGTTAAAAATAATTGGGAAACAGTTACACTGCAAACTGTGACTTTTCGACACATTGCCCAGACTGATATGCAACAAAGTCTGTGGCAAATAGAAAAGAAGAAATTGAAAAAGAAAATTGAAAATCAGAAACAGGAAATTGCTGAATTGAAAGCAAAAATGGATGAAATGCTAAAGGTAACCGGTCAAATTATGGAATGCAGACCGCCACCCAGAGTTTATGCTCTGTGCCTCAAAGAACAGTTTTTATGGTTTCAATTGATGAGAATTTCCAGAAACCAAGACCCCATAATTCATTCTGCCAAAGAATTTTATGAAGCATATCAAGCAGCCCCTAACTGGTTAAGGAATTCTCTGTGTGAATTCTATTTGCATGGCTTTTTAATACCACTTGAAACAGAATGGAATCCTCTTCCATACATTGGTGATATTCATTTGAGAGCATTCATGTCATGGGCAGCAAATGAGGTGAATTATGGCAGACAGTGGGAAACGTATGAGGAAATTGAGAAAACAGAGCCTGTCCCATTACGCTCTCAAAGTTCAAACCCACATGCAATGCTGAAAGATTGGTTTGCATTGACATATGGTATTAATAATGTTTCAGCCAGAGCAAAAATATTTGACATCAGAAAGCAAGTATATGATGAATTCCAGGCACAGCAATATTCATTTTGGAGATTAGCATATACCAGAACTGAGAAAAGATGGGAAAAATTGACTGTTGGGTTAAGAAAGTCAGAACCACATGGTCCCCTCAACTTTACAGCTGCACTCAAACGAACTAGCAGATATATTCAATTGGGACTTCAAACAAGATTTGAATTGTGGCTGCCACTGACATTCAGACCCCCTGTGCTAATGTGGCCCCTGTATTCTCATCAGGCTACAAATCTTAACAGTGAATTAGAAGACCGCAGATATGAAAGGTGCCGGGATTTCAGAGGATTCTATTACAGGTTTGGACATCCATTCCAGAGTCATGCAGCCACTACTGACTTCAGAGAAATCACCAGGAAAGTTAATGCTGGAGGACCAACATTGGGCTAAGTAGGGGGAAGTGATGAGCCTAAAATATGCTCATAATTTGATGATATGATAAACTTTTAAATGATTTCATTTTTTTATTTAATGGCTGTTTAAACTTTGATGAAACCTTTTATGGGGATATCCTGTAGCAAGACACTTTTATATTCTTGCAGCCTATTGTGTTGACTTGATTGCATTTATTGCCCTGTTGACTCCCAAAAATGGCTGGTATATCGTATACAGTTTTTAAATGGTGAAGTAGATTTGAAATGTGTGATTAATAAATAGATATCGTGTATGTACCATATGTCTCTTCTTGCGCGATGTTACCTTTTGTTTCACAGGTTGTTGAAGAATGATCGAGTCAAGCGCACGATCTCGGCCTTGCAGAAAGCCCATTTCCTGCATGACTTTGAGGAAGCTCCGCCAAAGACTCTTTGACCGAAACCGATTTGGAAAGATTTTTAATGGAAAGTCAATCTGGAGAGAGTGGAGCGCTAGATTCTCTCTGAATCGGGTAGAACACAAATTCATTTATGAAGTTTGTTCCTTGATTCAGGGATATACTTTACTTCCATGTCTTTCTTTGATGAAGTTGGTTAGTTAGTTGTTCTTTTAATTTAAAAATAAGAGACTCCTCCTGCGCGAGGTAGTGATAGAGGAGAGATAGAATGAGTAATAGATGATTTTTAGGTAAGATAGAAACAGAGTAGCAGAGATCATGTAAGAATCAGTATGATAATGAAAGACAGAGTCTGTTTGACCAGAAGCAGAGTTTGTTGTTAGTTTTCACACCAACAAGACAATGTATTTCATTCTGTCTTCATGAATAAAGATCGATGAAGTTCTGAGTTCAGCATCTGTGTAATCAGTAGATGCTTGCTAAGGGGGCCCACTTAGTAAGTATCCTAGTTAATTAGTTAGATGTTCTTTTCTCGTCATATCCAGTTAGCTTTCATCTTTTGAAGTTTTTATGCAAAATCAGTCTTACCTTGCTCCTGCGGATAGAGAGTCCATCCACTCTGATCTGCTCCGCAGCAAAGCCGTTCATGGTTTGTGCTTCAGTCGTAGCTATTACAGTTTCTATTTTAATCAAGCATAGTTGAGTTAAAGAATTATGCATTACCATTCTGTAGCTTAGATAGAATTTCTTTCCAGTATGTATTTTTGCTAAGATTTGACTAAAACAAATTCCTAGTGCATATATTTTGCTGCGCCATTTAAAGTCTACGTCCCCTGGTTTGACAAGTAAATGAACATCCACAGAAAGATATTAGTCACCTGTCGGAATGTCCAATTCCCAGGAAAGTTTCACTGTGATATTCATATCCTTTTTTGAGTGCATACAATGGTTCCATAGGCAACCAAAACATGTTATACAAGGTGGTTATATAATCGAAACTATAAATGACAAATAGTTTAAGGTACATTCAAAGGATTTTTTCTGAGTTCATGTAAGGTCTTTAACTGAGGAAAAATTGTGCCTAATGTCTCCAAGAGAGGGCCGACCGAAGAATAGAAAATTCACAACTTAGGGGATGTAGTGTGTTGCATCAAGCCACTAAGAGGAATATAATATGCTCAAACATATCACGCTCTTGAAGGAAATCACAACCAAGTTTACCACAAAGCAAAAAATGCATTGCATGAAGAAGACTACACAATGAGACATGAAGAATGCCTAAGAATAATGCCAATGTATGGCCCCACTTTAAAGAAGTGGCTAAACACCATGCTATGAGAAATTACTTTAAAGTTGCAAATGATAAATGCTAATAATAAAAAGGACATGAGAACTTATTTGGGAAGCCCTGTGCCAAGTTATATGTTTCCAAATAAAGCTACATCATGACAAAAGGAAGGGGTTTCCCCCAAAATGAAACTCAAAACACATGAGGGATCCATAGATTTGGGGTCAGTATGTCTTTGCTACAATGTTTGTACAAAGCTCAGAATTGTCATCATTCCCCAAATACTCATGGAACAAGAATAATGAAACAAAGGGATCGAAAGCAAATATTTTTTTTTTAGTTCAACATGGAAGAGACCTAAATGTCTCAATGCCTTTCGTCATCCCCAAAAGGAAAATACAAGAAAAATGGAAAGATAAAGGAAAAATATTTTTGGTCAACATGGAAGAGACCTAAATGTCTCGATGCCTTGCATCATCCCCAAAAGGAAAACAAAGACCAAGAAAATATTAAATATTTACAACATAGAGAAGAATGTAGGTACAAATAGGGGAATGTCACAAAGGGAGACAAATACATCAAATAGAAGGGTATGTGCAGGATCAGGATGGGCCAAAAAGTGCCAATATGATGGGTATGTGGCTGACTACTATTTTTTAACACAAAATTGATGAAATGAAAAGGGTTTTTAAAGGAGATTTTCAGATTTCCATCGATATAAATTATGATTTACTTTGAATTTAATAAGTAATTATTATTCATTTTCTATTGAAATTATGACTAAAGTCCTGATTGATAGGTTGATTGAAAAAAATCTATACCTTTCAAACGGTATCATATTTTTTGAATCCAAAATGTGCATCACATTCTATGCTTCACATACTATATAGGATTAAATAAAGAAAAATTTAATTTCATTAAGTTTTGACCAAGTTAAGGTGGTCAGACATACGAGTTTTTAAATTTTTTAAAAAGTTGTAATAAAAAATTCATAATTAATTATTTACTTGGAAAAAAATTACAAAAAAATATGCATCACATCGGGGCATGAGTCCTATACTTATATGTAAAATATTGTAAAAATATGATCATTTATTGTGGTTAGGGTGGTCAGACAGACATCTACTTCTTATTTTTTCCCTGAAATTTAAGTAGCACTGCATTGAAATTTCAAATTTTCATCAAATAGGATTTAAAAAAAAAAAAAACAAACCTAGTAGTTTAGAAACTACATTCAATTTTCTACAAATTCTATTGTTACATATTTTTGAAATAATATTGATAACTTATTCAAATTTTTACGTCAAGTTTCCTAACTCTGATTTTTCTAAATTTTTTGCCACTTAAGGGCCTATTTTTTCCATGATGATCCTGCACATACCCAGAACATTGGATGGGGTCACATTATGCACATGAAATCATGAAAAATAAAAAGAAACAATGCAAAATACTAGTAAGGAGCATGTGAGTCAACCTATTAGTAGGTCATGCACATACCAATCATGTTCATCATATATAGGAGGTAGACAACTAGCCAAAGGGACAATAGTCTATGCTGAACTAGGGAAAGGCTATCGAATTCTTAACCCCTACTATGTGCAAGACAAGAATGGGCCAAGATAGGTGATGAGAAGGAGCTCCTTGCATTGTGAAATGATTTGTAATGAATGGATGGGGGTATGTGTAGGATCATCATGGAAAAAATAGGCCGTTAAGTGGCAAAAAAGTCAGAAAAATCAGAGTTAGGTTACTTGACGTAAAAATTTGAATAAGTTATCTATATTATTTCAAAGATATATAAGAATATAATCTGTAGAAAATTGAATGCAGTTTCTAAACTACTAGATTTATTTAAATATATATATATTTGGTGAAAATTTGAAATTTCAATGCAGTAGTACTTAAATTTTAGGAAAAAAATAAGTATGTGTCTATTTGACCACCCTAACCACAATAAAATAATAATATTTTTTTTATAAGATTTTAGATATAAGTAGAGGACTCATATCTCAATGTGATGCATATCTTTTTGTAATTTTGTTTCGAAGTAAATAATTAATTATGAATTTTTTATTACAACATTTAGAAAATATTAAAAACTTGTATGTCTGATCACCTTAACCTGGTAAAAAATTCATGAAATTATTTTTTTTTAATCCTATAGTATGTGAAGCATAGAATGTGACACATGTTTCAAATTAAAAAAATGTGATATCGTTTGAAAGGTTTTTTTTTTTTTTCAATCAGCCTATCAATTAGAACTTTTGTCGTTATTCAAATAGAAAATGAATAATAATTATTTATTAAATTCAAAGTAAAACATAATTTATGTTGGTGCAAAATTTTAGGATCTCCTTTGAAAACCCTTTTTCGTTTCATCAATTTTGGGTAAACAAAAGTCATTAGCCACATACCTACGCATACCCATCATATCGCCACTTTTTGGCCCATCATGATCCTGCACATACCCATGGCATGTAATAGTGAGAATGTTGGGATGCTACAACTATTATATGGCAAGGAGCAAAAGGACATGATTTAAGGGGTTATTTTTATGATATCAATCTTTTTAAATATTTTTTGTAAAGCATGAAACTCATCGGTACTATGTCCAATAAACCTATGATATCGACAGTGTGATGTGTTTGTATTTTTACTATTTTGTTTTCAACATTCTATTATGGGTGGTAATGTAATCATTCCTCGGTGTAGAAGTATATAAATTCATTTCAATTGTAGTTGGTGGATAAGGGAATTGTAGTTTCTTTAGTTTGTAAGGCCTTCTTCGCTTGGTAGATTCACCTATTTCTTAAGTTGACTATCGAGGGGGGGGGGCTAAGATGATCCTTTCATCCTTATCATCGTTACGAGACATTAGTTTTTCTTTAGGAAAGAGGACACTTATATTAGGAGGATTTTGATATCCTAAGATATTTCCTTTGGTGTCTTCAGTTGGTATTTTCTCTAAGAGTTGATGAATTTCATGTTCACTTGTTGTATCACATCCTTGTTTTCTTAAGATCATGAATCCATTTCCATATGTCTCTTCTAGATTGATGGGAGTGCTTCTCACTTTATTAACATACAATGCTTGAATGTTAGCTTGATTAGAGGAACTAGGTTCACCTATTGTAGGGATCTTAGCCTTAGCGTGTATTTCAGTTTTAGAATGTAAAAGGTCAAACATCTCAAGTGACGGGATGGTAGGGGGTGTTGGTTGTTTCATGGAAGGATAAAAGGATACATAAGTATCAAGGTTGTTTTAAAGGAAATCATTTATGAGGTTGTTCATGTTGTCATCATCTTCTCTGATGATGTCAACATCAGGAGGACATGCATTAGGAGTTGATTAAGCATGAGTGAGTTCAATTTCATTATTGTCATTTCTAAAAGCACAACTTGACACATCCACTAATGATTTCAAGGACATCCAAAGCTTACCAAAGCACATATCCATGATGGAATGCAATGCAATGAAATATATAAATGTAGGTTTTAGATTCTAAACAAGCTAATTTACTAAGTACCCTATGCAACAATCTGAAATGGAATATTCTAGAGGTAATTTTGAATTTAAGCAATGCACAAAATGAACTGATTTAAGCTAGATGCAATGGATCGAATGAAATAGAAATTGTCTAAACTAGAAAAAAATGCTAATAAAAAAAAATTGAAACACAAGAACATGGTTTTTAATGTTGGAAAATACAATTTAAAATCTAAAACAGGACTAAATCACCCAGAGGGGCATATGATTCCCACTCAAGATTTTTCAGGGATTTAAATGTTGCATAATAGTCACCACAAATACCTAGAAATCAAGCAAAACCACCGGTACTAGGACTAAATCACCCAAAGGGGTGTATGAGTCCTAGATTAGGGTTTTTGCATTGCTTTAAATAATTTTTGTGTGAATATTATGATTTCTATTTTGGATGATGTCTATACTAAGTATAATTACATATTTCAAGTGACTTTCAATGATGCAAGAGCTAAAAATGCAACATATATGCACTTTCACTAATGCAAGATTTAGAAAACCTAGATGCAAATTAACTAAGGAAGGACCTAATGCAAAGTTAATGCAAGCTTGATCTAGGATTATGATAGACTCCAAATCACAAATAAGGTGTTATAAAGGGTAGGTTCACCAAAATGAAATGATGAAAATAGGGTGATATATCTTTTCAGAGATATAACACAAGGGTAGGGACCTATTTCACTCAAGTTTCACTTAAGGATACATTAGAGATCTCAATCCAATGATGGAATGAGGGAAAGAGATATACAATAAGGTGTCATAGGGTATGATTAAAGATTAAAAGGGGGTTCACCACCAAGCTATGGCTTGGAAAGACAAGTGACATGCCAAACCTAATGAAAAAATATAATGTTGTCCAAGACTTAAGTAAATGACCTAGAAATGAATGTAAAATAGAACAAAAAATTGAGAAGACACAAAGGTGCACCTAGAAACTTGAATATGCTTGGAAAAAGCTCTGAAATCCTGAAAATGCTAAATTTAATGCACACTAGGACTCATACAATAGGATAGGTTATTTAGTCTCAAATTGGGGTTTCTAGGCAGAAACATAAATCTACTAGTGATAAGTCTAGAACTCTTAAAATATAGAAAATTCACTACAATGGGACTCATATGATAGAAGTGGCATAATAGTCCTTATCTTTTTCAAAGGGTTAAGATTTGAATATGCTTTTCTATCTTTTCTCTTCCTTCTCAACCTAATTTCTAGATCTGGACTACTAAATTTTGCTCTGTATGTGTCTATTAGTTATCTTGTAAACAAGGTGACAAGTTTGAAAACTTTGTAACCTTGAAAACTTCTTCCAATATTTATCTTCAATGTATCTTCAACCTAGATATGCAAACCACACACTAAAGAGAGGGAAACATTTTGTTTTGTTAGTAGAAAGTGGTTTTCCTTGGTCAAATCCCGTTCTGGTAATCAAACCTTGAAATGAAATGAAATAGGAAGGAGGAATGATGAATGAAAAAATATGCAATGTTGCAACTCACCAAACCCTTGAATAAGATACTACAAACATGTATGAAATGGCTAGCACGAATAAGGATATTGACTCTCTCTTGAATGTTCAAGATCTTTTATTGAATGCATGCTTGAATCAAAAAACCTTATATCACAAATGTTAGTTCAAAAACAAACATGATGTATGATGAATTTGACATTGTAGACATGTCAAATTTACATCATGCATAATCATATTCCATTCATCAAATAAATTAGGACTTTATTTAAATCAAACCCAAATCATATTCCACCATTTTCTGATTTAAACAAATCAAATATTTAAGTCCTAAAAGTCAAAATCATCATCTATTTAATCTAACCATGATTAAATACTAATCTCACCCACTTGCATTCTCTAGATATCTCCACTTGCACAAATAAATCAATTTTATTGATTTATTAAATACAAGATTTTCCATCAACATGGCATTTATGGGGAATATTCCCTCAACTTTGAATTCAAAGGCAAGTTGATTTGTCCCTCCAACATTGCATTTATTGCTCATTTTCTTGTCCCCCACTTAGCATTTACTCTCAAATTTGAATTCAAAATTTCCCTCTCATGGGCACTCTTCCCAAATCTTGCACATGCATCAACCACTCACCACTTGACAAGTGTCCTTCTTTTATTTGTCCAATCTTAGTCCCACATTAGTCTCTCTTCAACACTTAGCATTTTGAAAATCTTTAAATGAGAAGCTTCACCCTCAAGCAAATCCTCCACAATCTTTATGCAAAGTCACTCTCTTGGTTTGAGAACTGATTTTTTTCATCCACTCCACAATTTGAGCATTTCAACTCCACAATCTCATACAGGGTTACTCTCTTCAATGGAGAGCTAATCTTGTCCATCTTATCATCATCATCTAAGCTTATTAATCAAGGGTTGGGAAAGGGTTACTAGCGCATGTAACACCAATCCAATATGGAATAAAGTTTTGACTATGTTTTTATATGCTTACATTTGATTATCTTTGTTTATCTCATTTGCATGTTTCATCATAGTCAAGTATTTCATAGGGATTTCAAATCTAATGTTTTTTAAAATACTAACATGATGATATTATGTTAAAATTGTTAACCATTTTCAGATTTGATGTCCACAAAATGGCGCTAGAAGGACGGCATGTTCCATACTTATATTTTGATTTTTCATGAATTGCTATCTTGGTTTTTGTTAAATACACATTGACTTATTAATTCATCTTTGTGTTTTTACATTTCTTGTGTTATATTTGGAACTCACTAGCTCCTGCTTGCATCTAAAGATTTGGTGTTTCTCTGCTGTAAGATTTTACTCTTGAGCAGTTAAAACACTAATAAAGTTCCCAAACACATTGATTTCATCAAGAATGCAATTGTATACCACAATACTTTATTCTAACTTTTCCTTTTGCTCACAATTTTTTTTACTGTGGTCAATGCTTTCTTACATGGATCTGCACTATTTACTATTTGGGTAAGCTCTACACATCCCCATGAGTCAATGCTTCTCATTAAATTGCATCTGTTTTGGGAATTTCGTCCAATAGTCAGTGTGCCTTATATGAACTGCTTAATCTAATGCGTATAGCTTTGAAAAATGCCTCTTTCAGTGTATGAAAATGTTATCCAAGGTTGGGAAATCTGTCTTTTATGCCAGGTAAAATACATTTGTTGTAGAACCTTTAAAATCCATTTCCTACGCTTTCTTTGTGCCTGCTAAATCTGTCTCACAGCCTGCATGCTCTGTCTTTATTCTTGCATATGAAGTTTCAAGGCATCCGCGTGTCAACTAGCGATATTGTGTCTTTATTTAGACACCAAACTTCCCCATACTCAAGCTTATATGCCTTTCCTTTAAGCTTTTCTTTAATGCTGAGTCTTCGTTGGCCGACAGTCCACTCTATTCTCTTACTGACGAGTATCTTCACTTCTGACAAAGCTATGATAGCACATCTTACTGCAAATCTGGCAAAATATGGGATAAAAGATATTCATTTCTGAGGGCCTTAAGCTCGACCATCGTATATGCCAAAGCTTTCATTGAATGTGACATCCTAGTAGGTAGATAAGTCTCTATGGCTGCATTTGATAGTGATAGGATAGCTATGCACATATGTCTTAAAGTCTACATTCATCCATGATAGTTCGAAGCCTGTGACATTCAAAAAAAATGCACTTATTGCTTGAAATTTGCGTCCTTCAGGTTGTGGTAATTATGTCTCACACATTCTAATAGCGTTGGCTTGTAGGTTTTTAATATCACACCTGCCAGATGCATCTGTTTGGAGTCTTTATTCGCTGGTAATGCCATACATCCACCCCTCGCATTTATTTGGAAAGATTTTTTTTTATGTGTCCTTACATCAGTCATTTGTATTGACTTACAAACTCTCCTCTATGATATTTATGGCGTAGTTGGTATTTTTCAAAACATATTCACTTGAAATTTTATGTCTTTTCAGATTTATGTCTGCGGTTTGCATTTAATATTGAAATCTTCTTGATATAGGTTGTCATTGTTGAATTTGCCCCCACCAAATGCATTCACCTGGAAATCTTTGTTTAAAAATTTTTACTTGCTATTTTCTCCAGGCACTGGCTAAAGGCACTGCGCAACAATATAAACAGTAGAAATAGATGCTGGCAATAAAGATTAATACGAAAGCTAGATTTGTCAATTATTTCTCAGCTAGAATTTTGAAGGCGGCTTATAAACAACATTCTTATGTCTGCATTTAATGCTAGATCAGTTGACAGAGTAATTTTCCTAGAATAATCATTTCTAGTGAATGTGGATTCTTTGATAATGAATGAAGGAAAATATCCTTTACTAGCGGTTAGTGTTTATTTATATCAACTAACCCTACCACGTTATTAGTTACGGGCCTGATTGTCACGTGAACTCCATCCATGTTAGAATGCATCTTAACGAAAGGCTGGTGATCATTCTGTATTAACAGCTCAAACAGAGGATGGTCAGTCCAATACGTACACACACTTTAAGGGTGTCAGATCTTCCAAGAAGATTGTGTCTTCTCTCCCACACATTAAATGGCTAATTGAAAGGTCATAAAAGTCTTCATCTACGAGTAGTTGATTATCATGAAAGAGAAGGATTCAAAAGTCTTAAGAAGTGGATGAAAGAGGACAGATGCACTATAGAAAGTTTCTCATGATGAGATTAAGGCAGAGAATAAGATTATAGCAACGTTGAAAGAAGGCGTGGAAACCAAATTCTTTGGCGGAAGTACATTGTATAAGTGACTTGATAAAGGATAACATTTTGATATTATTGTGTTGCAGAGTCTATTGGCGAAGGTTGAGAATTCAGCTTTACACCCGACGTTTGTATTTAGTCTTCAGATGACCTTTTGGCGCGTCCTTGCACCTACCATTTGCGTTGGTTTGAAAATTTATCATGTGGCATTTATGGTGCAACTTTACACAGGCCAAATACCTTTCTTTAAATTTTTTTTAGATCTTTATTTGGTTGTCCTTTATCTGCTTGTCTTTTTTTCCATGATTACTATCTATTGGATTTCTAACATATAAAGGTGGTTTTGACTTGATTTTTATTAACTTGATTTCTACTTTTCAAATTCTTAAATGTTCAATAATTTTTTGTTATTGAATCATACATCTTGATCAAGATATAAATCTTTTAATGTTGACCATCAATTATGTCATAGAAGGGAGGTACAAATCAAAATAGTTTTGACATTTGTTTGTCAAATTATTTTCATTTCTTTCTTTAATGATTGATAAGTCTTGTATATTTTTTTATCAATTTGCATAACCCTTATTTATGATGTTTGATAGGAAAACAAAGGAAAGTGTAAAAGGTGAAAACGAAGACAAACAAAGAAAGGCGAAAGGTAAAGGTGAAATCGACATTCCAATCAAACATTGGAGTTAAAACGAAAGAAAAATTGGAGTTAAAAGATTCAAGCATCAAACTTGAAACCCAAAAGCAATTTTTAATGCTTTGAGCTTCCGTCACATGCCTTAATTTTTTGTTTTAATCCAACTAGATCATTTTTTTCTTTCCAAGTTGGGCTAAGATTGAACCTTACAAACTTACTAGCTTTTCAATTTGGGCTAAAATTGAACAAGGAAAATTTCACACTTCATCTTGGTACTTAAAATGAACTCACAATTTCTTTGAAGGCTATAAAACGAACAAGTGCTTGAATTGTGTGATTTTGTCTTTGGTGCATTTTGAGTGCATATCCTCTCCCCTTGCGCTTCGTGCGATCTACGGTGCAAGAGAAACACTCCAAATGCATTTTATTGCTTTGAAACACTTCGATTTGGGCTTAAAAATTGAACATCTTGTGCAAGTGTGAGTAGGGGCATTTTCACGTACATTCTCTTTCTTTGTGCCATCAAAGATCGATCGAGTTACGGATTGTGTCTTTGCTTGCTTTTGTTTTATCTTAGAGGGTACATAAGGGGAAAATGTACTCACCCAAAGGGAACAACTCAACTGGTAACACTCTAGAGCCAAGAGTATTTCAAATTGGGATATAAATGTGGGTATTGGAGTTAACGCCAATATCATGCAGTTGATTCTAACAAGATGGATCCAGAAGGGACTCTTGCCGTATGGATCAATCTCCGCAGTGGAAAGTCATACTAGAACCCATGTACTGAGAATTTTCCAAAATCATGATCTATTATTTGTTGAATTTTAAGAGCGGTCATTTTAGGCAGCCCGCTACGGTCTTTAAGTAGAAATGGAAAACATGCCATGGGAGTTTCATGGAGTGTTTGATGCTTAGGTACCTCATTATAAAGTGAAGGAATTGCCATGGAGGGGAGCCAGTGGGGTCAAGCATCTAACCATTCGCTAAAGATAAGTGTAGCTAGACTTTTCCAAGTGGGGATTCAACAAATATTGTCTTACAAATCCATAGGGCTTGTACTTGTCTTGGTTTGAAAACACAGTGTTGTATTCGAAAACATTTGCAAAACAACATTCAACATCATCATCAGAATTTCAAACCCCTTAGTTAGAGAAAATACCTTTGACAAAACCCAAGAACTATTGCTTACCCTGGGGATTAAGTCCTTAGAGGTTTCTAAGTAATTGGGTTTACATCTTAATTTTCTCTTACAAAGGTCAACAATAGGCAACCCTTGTCCTAATTTCTTGGAACTTCCACATAGCACTTTGTGGGACGAAAAAAATTTGTGACATTGGACATTCAGTTTGAAACCTAATCAGGAAGTTTGTTTGTTGTAAAAAGAACTCATTGAGCAAAGATAACAAATTGGACCCCACACATGTGCTTGATATCTTTAGGTCATATTGGTCTATTGATTGCTCTTAGAGAAAAGTGTGTTCTTCAATACCTTGGCCTAGTAAACAAAGTCTCTCTAAGTCTCTTAGGATCAAATCAAACACTTCATCCATCACAAACACTTATCAAAATCCATCCCACCAAACAACATTAGAACTTTGGAAACATCATTCTAGACTTAGGCACATCATCAAAATCAAAATCACCTCATTTAGTTAGGTGTGTGGGAATGCATCCTTTCTCGTACATTTAATTAAATCAACCATCCTTTGAAAAAGTTTCATCCTAAGATCACATCCAACATCTTAGGGTTTACAAGTTCATCATCCAAATCAAACAATCAAAATCAAGCCCTAAGTCTAGCATTGATCCAAAGTCCCTAAACGTTCAACACTCTCATCATTCACCCCATTCATTCTTCATATCATCATTGATCCTAGAACACCTTAGAGGTCAACAAGGTCAAAACACAAGAAGAACATGGAATATAAACTAGATTCATACATCATGAGTGGTCCAAACCAACCAAACTATCCAAGCCTCATGAAACCATGGGATTATGGAAACTCACATCCATACATAGGATCACTATCTCCTATGAATATCAATAGCACAACGAATGTGAGTATGCCTAATCTGAATTTTGGAACACATCTCCCCATGATAGATTTAAATCAAAGTCCAAACTTACAAGTCTATCCTCCAAAAAATCAATACATGAGTCTTCAAACGAGCAACATCATCCCACCAAATCCCTACTTGCCAAATGTGGATGTACCAAGTGAAATTTTTCAAAACATGAATCCTAACTCAGAAAACTTTGGGAAAATGATTCCCAATACCAACAATGTTCTTCGTATCATGCCAAATCTGAACATCATCCCAAATTAGAACATTATCCAAAGTCAATTTTCCCATAATCCCATTCAAAAACCGCAAGTAGGCATCCCAAATCCTCTCAAACAAAAGCCAAATCAACTATCTCAAGTGAGTCAAGATCAAAATCAAGAAAAAATTTGGCGAGATCAAATTGCGAAACTTTCCAAAATAGTTGAGGCATTGCGCTAAGGGAAATCTCCACCACCATTACCTACATCATTCCTTGGTTTAGGGCTTCCCCCTTCACCTAGAACCAATCAATCCACCTAATGTCAATCAAACCATCACATCAAATCCTTCAAATATACCATCGACATCACACTAATGGATGGTATCTAATCAAACAACATTGATCCCAAATCAAAATATGGTCTCCCAAGGACCTATCACCTCGGTCATTCCAACCATCACTATCCTTGCAATCATTCCAAACACCACTATCACACCTATCACATCTCAACCCCTCACTACCATGATCGCTCTGAGCATATCTCAAACACTTGTCACTACATCCAACATGATTCCAAATACACCACTACTACCGCAAAAACCAAGTGCAATAAGTCAATATCGTAGCATCGCACTAAAAGCAAATCAAGCCTACCAAAAAACATTTCAACAATATCAGGTGGTTCCACAAACCTCTCAAGCTACCCAAAAAACACAAGCACAAACATGAAAAATGATTGGGGATAACAATGGGCATTCAACCATTGGTGATAGCATTGACAATCTCCCCACCATAATTGATGAAAGCATTGTTCAAGATCTATCCATCAAAGAACACATTGGAGATGTTTTTACTTCATCCAATGATCAAATAGACATATGTCAAGAGTCACTTTTGAATCACGATCAAAATCCACCAACAAAACTTGACAATGAGCCAATTCAAGAAATATCAACATCACTTGACTCTATGGTAGAAGACATTCATAATCTCTCCACCGCAATTGTCAAAAACAATGATCAAAACCTCTCCATCGAGGAGCACATTGAGGATGTATCTACACAATCCGATGATCAACTCACCATACATCAAGAGCCACTTTTTAGTGATCTATTTCAAGGAGTGTTAGGATTATTTGATCCTATTGACATAATGCACGATCCATCAACCTATGATCATGACGAAAATGTCTCTACATCACTTGATGAGTTAGAGGACATATCTCAAGAAGTTATTCCAAAGCAAGATCAAAATCTTTCACTAAGGTCTAGCAATGGTCATTTTCAAAACATGTTGATCCCCTTTGACCTCATGGTTACAGATGCTGAAGGAACCTTGAACTTGACCATTCCTAATAACGACATCCAAAAGTCCTTTGTAAGAAATCCATCCTTTGAAGTTGCCCCATGTCAAGAACTTGATCCAAAGCATGTCAAAAGCAACTCGAAATTAATCAAGATCAAGAATTTGTATCTTCAAGATACTACAATAATCTAATGAACACTCTCTCATCCATGCAAGATGATCATATCCATGTAGCACATACTCCTCCATCTACCCATGAGATGATTTCTATAGATGGGCACGTAGATGATCTTCATCTAGAACAAGATTTTGTTACACAAAAAGAACAGATTCTTAACTCCTACAATCAAACTGAGTTGTCAACATCGTGATCAAATATGTCCCAAACTCAATTGAGGACATCATGAATAAAGATATCCACTATTATCCACTCAAGGAAACAAGTCAGATAGAACATCCAGAGTTAGCAGAGCAGCAAATTGAAAGAACGGCCACTCCACGGTGGTCATTTATCGAGAATACATTCAACAAAAATCTCTACAAGCGTAATCAAAGCATGAAGGTACCAACATAATATCGGGAAACTTCGTCTCAAGCAAACGTCAACATAGGGAGCATGAAGAGTCCTTATGATGAAGCTAGTGTCAATACTACAACCAACCACGTCACGAATCTTCATCCACCCATCACCCCATCCATGAATTGGGACCAACTTCGAAGGAAAAATTTGAATCAAAGTACGAAGAACATTATCAAAGCAAAAGAAGCTGAGAAGCATAATGGACAAATCAAATATGCATGGATGCCAAAGAATACAAAGAAAGATCATCCCTATCAAACTCCATCAGTCAAAGAAACTGTGGGGCAAAATAAAAAAGGGAAAAATATCCATCAAGGATGTCCACAAAATCAAAAGCAGGCTTTTCAAGCGACGTACAAAGTATATCAAGCAGTTGGTCCTAATTCGACGCACACTTCCGTATCCACCCATCATTGGTCATCTTCCCAAGTTTGGAGAGTCAAAGGTTCCAAACTGTCAACCAATCCATCTCTTATCCCTAAACACACTCCACCCACGCCTCCATGCATAATATACAATTCTTACATTGACCGTGTATTGGCAACAACCCTCCATCATAAGGTTTCTGAAGGCACTCTATCGCGATGTGTGCACAAAGACAAAGTTAACTTTGGTATCGACAAAGCATATCAAGAATCCCAAAAGTTGCATTCAAGTGCATGTATCTTAGCAAAGCATCTCCTTCAAGCAGGATATCGATGGCACATCATGACAAGGGCATCTACATCAGCAACACCTTGTGATTTAGCATGCGCTTAAAATCTTTCAGAAAAAAAATACAAAAAAAATAAAATCAAAAATATGAAAATCCAAAAAAAATCAGAAAAAGGATTGAAAACAGTAAAGAAAAAAAAATCGTCCTCTAGTGAAAACCGCATGGGCGGCGCTTTGGGCAAGACCATGACGAAAACCTGGAAAACAGGCGTCATGTGTAGAATCAAGCATCTACGTGCGCCAGTTCAATGAAAGCATCTCATCCCATCCATAATAAATCCAACATTTCATCCATCTTATCCATAATAAATCCATTCATCCATAAACCATTGATCCAATCCGTTTCATCCATCTACATCCATACTCCAAATTGTCTTGATCTTGATGAAATTTTGGTGCACACTTTACGCTTGCTTATGGTAAAAACATTGACATCGGGCGTTTTCATTGATCCCATCCTATGCAACATTATCTAAGCCATGAAGCATTATCCAAATGAGCATTCTTTATCTGAACACCTTATCTTATCGCAAGATAATCCTTGGCATCATTTGCATATCCATCCATCTGTACACTTATCCGGGCATCTATCCATAACATTCCATACATTGCTAGAAACTAGGGGTAGATATTTACATCTCGCTTCGAGAATAAATATTGATCTATATCCTCCAACTTATGTGGCGATCTGAACATTTGGCAAACGTAAAATCAAATTGGTCAAAACATTTGTGATCTAAAATCCGAATCACTAGCCCATGGCATATTTTGACGACCAAACATTCCTTATCAAGCTTCATCTTTTATCGAACATTAATCCAAAAAATCAATATCAGTCGCATCTAATGCACCCTTCAATCGTCACATCAAATCATCCAAAACATCTTTTGTTCCAAATCAAGCTTCATCAATCATGATCAATCGAATCCAATCAATCCATAATCTTGGGATAGCCATCCTAATCATTGTGTTGCTTAACACTATCCTTGCATTGTTGTGCATCCTCAACAATGTTATCATCGTCAATCCTGATCAATCAATCATTGCATTGTTGTGCATCCTCAACAATGTTATCATTATCATCAATCCATCGACCTCATCGATCGACCTTAGCTTGGTTTTCAAACAAATCCCAAACAGAGCACTGATATTGTCACACATATCCATATCCAAATCGTCAAAATCATGCGAAAATCCAAAAAAACATCAAAAAATCAGAAAATCCGAAAATATTCAAAACATATCAAAATCCAAAAACAAGTCGAAAACAAAAAAATATCAAAAGCATTGGAATCTGAACTACGTCGTCTCTTAGCTTAAACGTAGGCAAGGCTAATCTCTGATCAGCCCCTGAGACATCAAAATCCAAAAACATTAAAAAAAACATCAAATCCAAAAACATTCGAAAAACATCAAAATCCAAAAACATTTGAAAAACATCAAAATCCAAAAATAGCCTCAAAACATTTCAAAACGTCAAAAACATCCAAATATTTGAAAAATCCATCTGCATCATCTCGCTTGCACCCGCAATAATCAATCATCCATAATAAATTGATCGTAACCTACATCCTTTGGCAAAACAAATAGAAACAATCACAACAGTCAGCAAAAGCAAGCTTCAATCGTAAAATCAAAAGCGAACAACAAAACATTTAAAACAAAATCAAACTCTTGATCAGTCAAAAACACGTCAGTCAACCTTATATCAACAACTTATCAATCAACTTATCAAACCATCATCATCCTATACAATGCATGTCCTAGGATATATCGTTCCGAAAATGGGCATCATTTGGGATATCACTTTGGATTCTTATCCTATCAAAACACATCCCTTTGGCTGAAGGTATGAAGAACATTGACTTGTTTGCGTACTTGATCTTATCTTTTGATTTATCTTATTGCGCTCATTCCAAGGACCTCTCGATGATATCCGAACGAAGGATTTAGAGAGATAGGAATTTTGCAACGATCATTATTATTTTGTCTGTTGTGCTTGTTGGACGCTCTTGTAATATAACTTGGCGAATACTTGCTTTGTTAGATATGTATGGAGGATGTTTTGGACAACTTGTTGACTATTGCATTGATTGGTTATACCTTTCCGTGTTTTGGTTCGAGGCGTTTAAAACTTCTAAAGTACATCCTAGCAAGGTTTCCGTATAGCAGGTGTGAACAAGAATACTCCTATCTATTTGTTGAGTCAAAGTCCTTCACACTAAGTACAACGCCATCCTGGTCCTTCATACCTTGATGCATCGTGCTTAGGCATGTTATCAAACATAAAGTAAGTGACCCTTTGAAAATCCCAATCCTTGATAAAGCAAAATCATCCATCTATCATCATCATTTCTTATCATCATTTCTCATCATCATCTCTCATAATGTTGGCTTGTTGGATCCTCTTGTCATCATCTCATTTCCACACTAACATCATCATCGCCAATGCATCCATCCTGCATCCATCATGCATCCATCCTACATCCAGAAAACTGTTAGCATATCACATATCATTCATATCATACATAATAGGAAACATCGATCATTTCACATGCATTGCCTAATCATCATCATAATATAGATCTGTTAGTCTAAGCATCTGCATAAATCATCCATTGCATAATCATAGCATATCACATCATCAATCTCATCCATCTCATATCATATCATCATTTAAGTTGTTTAGGATAATATAGATTTTGTTATTCTAAGCATCTTAAAATCATCTCATTTGCATCGTCGTCCATAACCACCCATTTTGAACCTCTTTATCGCGAGATCGACCCTCAAATCAAATCTTTTCGCTCAATCTCTCAAGGGGGCAATGTACCAGTGTACTTCTTTCCGCTGGGGCATCCAAAAAATCAGAAATTTTTGAATTTTGATTGCGGCAAGTTATTCTTTGAATCAATGCAACAAGTACATTGCTTCAAAGAGGGGCAAAATGTAGACACGTCAAATTAACATTATGCATATTCATCCGCTCATTGAATTGATCAAACACAACAAATCCATTCATCAGGTAAAT
>VDFB02187566.1:0-24269 GCA_007258455.2 Sequoia sempervirens | reverse complement strand
GAAATTTGAATTCAGCTCGAATGCAAAACATCCTCACGGAGTCCGAAGGAAAGAATTTTAGATATTTCAATGAAACTAATTGGCACGTGACATATCTTATTGAGACTTCAAAGACATCAACTGATTTACAATGGCTTGAACTTCACTCTAGTTACTGTTTGCTGGATGTTCCTGAATGGTGGCTTAAACCTCTTCGCCTGGATATTCCTGAATGGATTCCTCTAAAAAATTTGCACACTTTAAGACTTGATAGTGTATCACCTGCTAGATTGTGGCAAAGGGATGACCAGGTATATGCCTTTTTCTTGATAAAAATATAAATTTTAGCACTATCCGCAAATAGTTCGTTCTTTTATGACTTTTTACCATTAGAAAACAACGGTTTGAAAGAAAGTTATTGTAAATTCCAGGTTCCACTCAAGTTGAGAGAGCTATATTGCTCCACAGACGATCAGACCGGTGCAATCAGTTCGTTTGGAAAATTAAAACATCTGGAAACTCTGTACCTAGAAGTTGGTTGTAAAACCATGGAATGGAATTGCTTTCTAAAATCTCTAAGAGAACTCTCCAATTTGAAAACTTTAGAGTTGGCAATGTTTAAGCTAGATGGGGAATTCAATTTAAGCAACAAAGGAGAGACAACTGACGATCGGTTTCGTATGAGAAGCCTTGAAGCCATATCTTTGTATAATGGATTGAAAATAAGCAAGCTCTCAATTAGTGGACAGGTGTGTCCCACCCTTAAATCTCTTAAGCTTTATTATATGACAAATCTAATTGAAGTGGATTTAACAGGGGTTACCACACTGGAATGTCTGGTGCTGTTGAAATGTGGAGACTTGGGGAAAATAGTGGTCAGTAATCTGCCAGAACTTGAAATGTTCCGCATAAAATCTTGCCAGGCTATGAGAGAGTTGCCAAATTTTGGGCGTTCCTATTGTCTTAATAGGGTCTATATTAAAGACTGTGAGAACCTACAGGATATATCAGGTATGGAAAGATTGCAGGGATTGAACAGGATCTCGATTGCGGGGTGCCCAGAGCTGACGAATATTAAAGCTATTGAACAATTGAAGGGATTGAAGAGAATCTGGATTGAAGAATGTAAAATGCTGCAGGGTGTAATTTGTTTTAAGGAATTGAAGGGGTTGAAGAGAATCTTCATTGGACGTTGTCCAAGGCTGCATAATATAGAAGGCATTGAATATTTAATATACCTGGAGAGCATTATGATTGTTGCTTGTCCGAAACTGCAGAGTATAACAGGTATTGAAGAATTGAAAGGACTTAAGGAGATGATTATTGCAGACAGTCCTGTAATAAGTTGCCTTGGAAGATTGCAGGTATTAAACGCAGATATGTCTATTTTCTCATTAGATTGTCCATTATTTCCTCTTAATTTTGTTGCGATTTCTTTCAATTTTTGAAACAGTTGCATCTGAATAAAGTATTTCTAAATGTTCTGTTTTTATCCATATATACTATTGAAAATAATTTAGCACTATGATTTCAGAGATTGCCGCGGGAGCTTACAATTCTAGTTTGGAGATCGGCCAGGTCAAAGTCAGATGAAGATTTGTTATTTTTTAATGCAGATAAAATTGGTGACACATTGTCTATGGCGAAAATTGGTGACACATTGTCTATGGCGGATAGTTTCTGCGAAATAGATTGCAACGAAGATAAAATGTTTTCATGGCCGACAGAAGTAGAAGAGAAGATCCATTCGTTTCACAAAAGCCAACATTCGCTCAGTACATTTATCTTTTGCGCTCTGCTTCATGATTGTCCTTGGATACGGAGCGAGATTTGTAATGGGATTATGGTAATGAAATGAAATGAAATATTTTAATGACGTCCACGAGGCCAAATGGATTACACGTAAAACCTACACGTCTCTGCAGAGAAGATGGAGATGCACTTTGGATATACACGTGCGTGGTCAATGAAGAAAGGCTCTCAAAATATGACTCCTGGATGCCAACTTCACTATTTAGGACTAGTCCTATAAAGAAGGCGTTTTTAATGGGAATGAAGGCAGGCGGGGAAAGCAAAACCCTCGACGTTTTGCAAAGCTTATTTGCTCAACTATACGTTGGCGAATATAATAAAAAAAAAGGAAAGGTAAGGTACTTTTATGCACAACAAGACAAGCACTGCCCTAAATATGTTGACTATGATGATTTGGTTGAGTATGTTGAGGATGAAGAATCTGATGGTGGTGATGATGATTAGAATGATAATGTAAGTTACTTTCTAATTGAAATTTCCTGTCGTAAATGAGATTTATGAATATGTGAAGCAAAACAAAAATTTTAAAATCGAAAGAGGATTATAAATGTGTTTTTTTTATTATTATAGCGAGTTAATTATTTTTTAATAGAAATTTATTAGATTTTTTAATAATAAAGTTTTATTATTTATAATTTTTATAATTTTTTTATTATATAAATGAATTATTATTTTATTTAGTTTTAATAGTAGAGATATTTTGAAAAAAATAATTAAGACATGTTGAAGGAAGTCATCTACCTAATTAAAACATGTGTAATAAGTGATATAAACTCTTAAGAGAGTTTGTAGTTAGAGATAGTTTACTTCTAATTTAGATCATATATGAACTCAATAAAATTTAAAAATGCTATCAAACTAGCTCCCATTTTGTCAAACCATTTAAAATTCTAAAAAAGCTTACAAATTTACTTTACCACCTACTTTGGAAAATATCTATAATACATTTCCGTTTTTTTTATAAAAAAAAACATGTAGTGGAATTGACTCATCTACTTGATTGGGATTTCCTTGCAAGGGCAAGATTTTTGAATTAGTCATGAAACTATTAAAAGTACTTGAGCATTGATGATTGTAGATCCACAAACTATCTTGTAGTGATGTAAGGTCTACTTAGACCAATACTCTCAACATAGTCAAGACTTGGGAAGATTGTGTAGACATAGGGGAAACTATTGTAATGAAAACTCACATATAGTTAACAAATTTGATTTACCCATTTAAGAAGAATGTGACTAACTATTAATTAAAGGAGGGGAGGTGTTTAGTAGCTAAAGATTAAAAAAAAGAATGGAAAATTTTACATTGTTCACTCTTTTCTCCACAAGTTGACACATTGATTGATAGATGGCTAAGATTGATTGAAAATCATGATTTAGATTAAGGCTTAGCCTTGAGGGCTAGAGGTGTCACATGTGTGAGTATGCTAAGGGGGTACTTGTCACATAATAGCAAGTTTAGATTATGATTGATGTAGATGGATTCAATGACTAGGATTAAAGGGACATGGATTGAGGATAATAAGGAATTAAATGTTGGAAGAAAAGGTAACATTGACTAATTAGCCTAAATCAATTAATTAAGTGGGTTGTAATTAATTGATCTAGTTGGAGGATTTGGTGGATAAGATTAAACTTAATTAAATAAATGTAAATTTATTTAATTAAAAATGAGGGATACAAAAAAAAAAATTCATTATTGAAAATTTAGTTAACTAGCTAAGATGGGGTGAAGTCCAATGTGGTCGAGTATGAGAAAATTTAGGTGTATATTTTCCCCCTCTTTGATATGATGTCATATTGTAAGGAGTGCCATTGTCTCAAAGAACAATAAAATATAGTGGGTAGGAAAGGAATAATGACTAGGGGAATGATTCCATAGTCACTAGAAAGGATGAAAAAGGATGATGAGAATAGAGTTTGAAATGCCCCCTCAAGAGGATAGGTAGGTTCAATGAACATAGTTATGCTCTCAAAATGGAAAGGAGGACTAGAGGATGAAGGATGGAAGGAGGAATGAGATAAGGATGGAATTTGGGGAGATGAGTAGAATGAATAAAAATCATGTTTGATGATATAAAAACTTTTATTTGATATTGTACTTGATGTTATATAACCAAGGTATAAGGAACTAGGGTGACAATATGCTAAGTATACAACCAAAATACAAGTACAAGAATATACCTTATAACACCATGATATGGAAAACTATGATGCCCTCACAAAAATATTTTACAAAGACTATGATAGATGAAAACAAAGATAACACACACAAGTAATAAGAAAGCATGCACAATACACCAAAAATAAACTAGGATTATGCGCCTAGTCAAGCTAAAAATTTATTTATAATGATGAGGATAACAAAGTTAATGATAATGAAAATGTATGTCCTAAGGATTATATTTTCAAGAATAAAAAAAACAAGGATTGGAAAAAAGGTATCCCTATGGTGATAATTGGATTAAGTGTGCCAATGCATTATCAATTGATTTGATTAAAATTGATGGATTCTTTGGAATGATTTACTAGATTGAAAGATTGGATTGCATGGATTGGGATTAATTACATTGGATGGATGGAGGGAGGATAAATGGATTGGATAGGATGGGATTGCATGGAGGTTACAATGGTTAGGATAGAGGAATGAATAGGAACCAATGACAAGGGACAACCAATGCTTGGTAAAAGATAGAAGGAAAATTGATTGATTGGATGGATGAGGGATTATAGATATGAGGATAAGAGGATGGATATTCATAGACAAACCAAATCATCCGATTTTGTCATTTCATTATTCCTTTGATTTTGGAGATTGAAGCATTCAAAGTAGAAAACCCTTGGTGTTGGAGATCTAGAGGACAAAATCCCTTTGGCTTTCCATTGTTGGATTTGGGGACAAAACCCTCATCTCCATTTGAGGTGATTCTATTCAAGGATTGCATTTGGGCTTATAGATTGAAGTCATATGCAACTTGCTATAATATGGCTACAGTATCGCTACTGCCTACTGTAATTTGAAGTCATTATCAGCTTGCTACAGTGTTGTGACAGCAATTTATTAAAGATTTCAGCTTGTGGAGGCTTGGATTGATTAGTATTTGCAAGAAAATTATTTATGTTTTATTGCTTGTAATGCCCCCTGGTTGGGGTATGCCTGAATTTGCTCAAGAAGTAACAATTCCAACAATATAAAATAGTATTATAAATTAAATCACATAAAAGTTATTGAACTTAAGAATAAATGATCAATTAATATAAATAGCATTGCCATATTGGTCTAGTCTATAGTTTCATTCCTCATAACCAATCATAGAAAGGATTGGAAAGGAAAGTGCAGTAGGGCACTCGGAGTCTATTCATCACAATTAAGCCCAAGAGCATGGCAATCAAGCCTTGGCCCCAAGTGGTAGGAACTTTCATTACCATCCAACATGAGGTTGGTCTACTTACGTGGTGGAGGTTGTTCATCACAACTAAGCCCAAGAGTGTGGCAATCACCCCTTGGCCCCAAGTGGCAGGAACCTTCATTAGCATCCAACATGGGGTTGGTCTACTTACATTTTGGAGCCTGGGGACTGCTTATCACAATTAAGCCCAAGAGCGTGGCAATCACCCTTTGACCCCAAGTGGTAAGAACTTTTGTTACCATCCAACATGGGCTTGGTCTACTTACATTGTGGAACTGGTCTACTGCCTTCCCTAATCATGTTCCCATGCAAATCCTTGCCTGATTACTTATAGGGAAACTAATAAATTAAATCAATTATTGTAAGAGCCTTAAATAGAATAGCAATTTCCATTAGTGACTAGGTTAAAGATGCATAAAAGAATATATATATATATATATAAACATTATACTTCATCATGATGCATACCAATCATTTATTGTATTCAATAGCTGTTGCCTTTCTGAATGCAGATTTTATTCTATTTTCTGATCTTCTTCAATGATCTGTATGTTCTCCTCTTTAAATCTGCATATTCTACCTTTCAAATCTGCTCAATAATATAGTCATAAGTCTGCTGTTACTCTTCCTTATACTCTGAAAATATTCCTTCTATTCCTTGACCTTCCTATCCACTTCTCCTTCCTCAATGTATTCTTTATATCCTCATATTTAAATGATGGGACACATCTCTTTGAAAAAGAGATATCCTTTTAAATGGACATGTCCTTTCTTATACCAATCGCTGCCTTTTAATGTTTAATTACTATATTAATAAACTCTGCCTTGCAAATCATATTCATAACATAAGCACTGGTTTATACATCATAATCTATTCATTTTCAAATCTCTATCTTTAACTAAGATCGCCGCCTTTGAAGATTATACCCGCTACCTTAAAACATAACATAAGTGTTGTCTATTGCCTTTAACCTTTTCTTCTGATCTACTTTTTGTCTTTAGTGACTCCTTTTACATGATTCATTATTTGAATTTAAACTTCTTGAAAAGTGGCGCCTATACAAGGAATAGCCAGTAAAATGATTTATCTTATCTCTCAATGAGATCGATCAGCATATTGTAGTGTTAATATATTTTATTTTTGGTCAGCCCTGCTGTCAATTGCTAATATTGTTACTTATTTTATTTATATATTTGCATTTCAGTGCTTGGGTTTTTTTATACTTTAGTGTTGCAATTTGATCATGGCGGGGGCATGACAGGCTGATTGAAAGACATTTTCAAATCATTTGCAGGATTAATATGGGTAATTTATGAGGCTTTGCTGCTGTTGTTGCATATGTTATTGCTGAATACATTGGCCACCATAAATAAAAATTAGATTTGGGGTTTCTATGTTAGTGTTTGCATGTTTATTGCTATTGTCATAATTTACCCAGCAACTCTTCCAATTCTACTTTCATATTTGGTTAATTTCAGTGTATAAGGCTTTCAACTTTCATATAAACTTTGGTGAATGATAGTATTGTTGTCCATAAGAACTCCGTCATAAATCAGCAATCCTATTTGATGTATTTGACACATATAATTTAGATCTACAGTTTATGTTGCATTTGAAGATATACAAACATTATGAGGGTTTGAATTTGCTGTTGGAATTGTAAGTTTGATTTAAAGGGTTTGCAATATTGCATTATTGATAATCGGCTAGGGTTTGACATCTACATTGGTCATTTGATTATTGTTTCAGCTTGCACCTATTTGATAAGTCATCCGTTTCCTAGAGTTGTCTGATTGGGGATATTACAAGCATCCACATTTATAAGGCACTAGAAAAGATGAAAAATGTAAAGTCCAAACATGTTATACATTCCTAAATGTTTAGTATTCATCGAAAACATATTGTCTGGCACCAAACTTGCCCTTCATACGAGAAATTTAAATGGGAATATCTGTAGGAGGAGGTCACTACAAATTGAACCATTCAAATAAGTTTTTAAGCAAAGTTGATCTGTAAATTTCCATAGTATTTCAAATGTGGACCAATTAACCAAAATTGGTGCCAAGAAGGAAATTCAAAGAGTGTTTGCAAATACCTTCCTCAAACCAAGCAGTGAACGAAAATTGGTGGTGGAAGACAACTGAGTAGCTAGGAGCAGTTCTTAGCTAAGATGGTGGCCAATTTGGGCATACAACTTTGGCTGAAAGTATAAAAATTATACTTTAGTGCTGTAATCCTTATCAAGATAGTGTTATACCTAATGTCATGCCCACATTTTAACATGTGAACATGAACACAACCCTCTTTTTTTTTAAACTACTGAACTTTCATTCCATGTCATGCTTAACATGATATTCTAATGTACCCACCTGTTGATGCTGCACATGTGACATCATCACCAGCATGTCGTCTGAAGGTGAGGAAAGAGAAGATAATGTGATTGGGTGTTGCAGAACCCATAGCAGCAAAAATCATTTGGGGAAAAATTTGGAAAACCAGAAGTATAAGGTTTTTTGAAAAAATCAAGAAAAATCATATTAAAAAAAACATAAAAAACTGTAGAAAAAGAGAAAAAAACTATATTTTTTTTAAATTTAAGGGCATTTCCATAGCATAGAGATATAGATAACAAATAAAATAGAGTTTAACCCATGAATTCTAGAAAATAGGATTTTGTTGTTTGTATTCATATTGTTGATTACATTGGCATTGCAAAAATCATACTCCATAGTGCATAAATAATAACTAGATGGTTAGAGTTGACAAAATTTCAATTACAATATATTTGTACAAAGTCAACCTATAAACTAAGTACAAAGTTCCAAAAGATCAAATGTAGCCAATGACTCTTGCTACTACAAATAGAGCTATGCTAGAGGGTTGAGTCTTGATGATGAAGCTCTGGGCTCAGAGCCTCTCCTAAGTCATTCAACCTCATGACTATCCAAGTTGGCCTCTAGGATCTCAAAATCCTCAAGCTCAAGAAAGTAATTAAAAAGATAGTTTTCCTTTTTGAGCAAACATCATAAATTACAAAACGGGAATCAACTGGTTCATATTTGTGATTTAACAGTACTTGCAATTTCTAGAACAATGTCAAAGAGAACTATATGAAGAGTGTGAAAGGGAAATTATATGACAAAGGAAGCAATTGCAAAGTTCAACTTAATAGGTTTTGAATCAAATAGCTCAAGATAGAGTAATAGAAAATGCTTTTGAAACAAAATCTTAAATCTCAAAAGACCATAAATGATATTGAAATGTTCTCATTGATAACTATTTTAGCAGATTTGTAAAAGAGTAAAGGGAGTGTTAAATATTTTTCCATTAGATAATAAAGACCTGCTAGTACAAAAGAAGAGAGCAACTATTTGAGCCACAATTTTAGCTATTATTATTCAAGTAAATTTTCCTTGATTTTGCGTATAAGTGGATGATGGAGTTAAAAACATTGGACTTTGAGTTGAGAATTTGAGAGATTATAGGTACAAGTTTCAATGGAAAATCAAAGCATGAGGAACATTCCCTTTTAACTTATTTACTGTTTCTTTGTCCAATATTTTGGATGTAATTTCCCGGTTTTCCATTTGATCAAATCAAATGCTTGTGGATCTTTATGTTTTATTTCCTGGTCTAGATTATTTTTAAGTGTGGACATTTAGCTCTTAAATCTTTGATGGTAGAAATTTAATGTAGAAATGATTAGAAATGTAATTTTTCCACTTTTGTGTTATTGAGCTCTAGATCAGCTAAATTATGCAATTTAGGTTTTGAATATATTACGAGCAGTGAGTATTTTACAGGGCTTCTTTCGGGGTTGCTTGAAATCTACCAATCTGAAATCAAGATGTTGCTTTCAGTGATGTTACATGTACTTATCTTTGCATTGATCTGCACGATGATGGCATTCCCATCACTGTATCCTTGAGAATGTTTGACTTCTTAAAATTTTGCATTTTATGTCATATATGGAGCTTGAATGGTCAGCATCAATCTAATAACATCATATGAATTGTTTAAGCTGGGAATCTAAACTATCTAAGAAATTTAAGTGTTTTTGTTGTATATTCTAAGTGTTAGGCTGAGATCAGGACTGAAATATTGCTGTAAAGAAACATTTGTAGCAGCACAGATAATCAGTCAAATTTATGGCATGGAAAGTTAAGCAATTGTGTATTTCTATTATTGGAGTAGTTATATATTTCTGAGAAAATGATAGGGGATTCCTTCTGGCTGTTGCCCCATTGTTTTTGGTTGTATACCAAATAAAAATCAAGGGTGTGTGTGTAACTTCGTAGGATACATGAAATCTTTAACTCTATTGATAGGCTGAGAAAATTACCACTTTGGTGAAGGCTGCAAATGTTCAATTTGAATCGTATTGGCCTGGTTTATTTGCCAAGTTGTTAGAGAAGAGAAACATTGAAGATCTAATCCTCAGTGTTGGATCTGGTAAGTCTATGCCACTTGATTTTTTGGGTTTTAGATTTTGGAGTTTCTGTATATTTATAGGGAATCAAATTTGGTATTTTTTAAATTAATTAATATATATTGCATTAAAGAATAAAACATGAAAAATTTGTTCAAACACAAATATAATATAACAAGACGGATATTGTAAACTAAAATCTGAAAATCAAAATATGTGTAAATAAGTATTTTTATTGTTATGTTCTATATGCCTTTAGATGTATAAACAATTGAATGTGTATATTCTTATAATTGTAATATCTATATCAGTGTTATTAAAAAATTGCTGTATCCATATCTGATACCATGGTCTCATCTGATATTGTATCCATATGAATGCAACTTTCTTTGAGGGGATGAATCATTATTTACTCAGTTCTAGTTGCTTGTAAACATATACTTGGTTCATATACTCAGTTCTAGCTAAGTGGTTATCTTAACAATTAAGGCCGTGCCCCTCTCAATACTCCATCAGTTGACTTGTGATTAGATCCAGGTTATCCTGGTTGACTACTGTGTTTTTAAGGAGAAAAGCAGGCTAGTTAGCCTGTTTTTACTAGTTAATAAATTATTACTCAAATATAAGTAAAATGAACATAAAGTTATTAGATTTGTAAATATATAGTTCCTAGATTTGGAGAAATAAAAAATTATAATAGTCAATAGCATATTCTTTCTTTATCCTTAAAACAGCATAGCAAAGTTTTTTCTTTTTTTTGGATTGGAGAATCTGCCTAGTATTATATATTCTAATGCAAAATGAATTTTGTCCCCTAAAATTAATCCTGTTCTGTTTAATTCTAATTTCAACTTTTTATTTGGTAGGCGGTGGTGGTGCTGTAGCAGCGGTGGCGGCAGCTCCATCTGGTGGCAACGGTGGTGCTGCTCCTGCTGCACCACCACCTGAGGAGAAAAAGGTTAGTGTTTTCCAATAATGTTTTATGCGTACTTTTTCTAGGGGCTGTTTGACAGATTAATTGCTTTAGTTTGGTCTCTTAATGGTCTGTGGACCTTGTTGCTGGAATTGGAATTCCTTTCTTATGCATTTTGTGTAAAACAGGAGGAGGCCAAGGAGGAGAGTGATGACGACATGGGTTTCAGCTTGTTTGATTAAACTCTTTTTGAAGAAAATATTTGATTTGTCGTGATTAAAAAATCAGCATTTTGTTTTTTGTCAGCCTTTTAGAAATGCATAATGAAGAGTGTAGATTCATGTGCAAATTTTGTGGCGATTGCAATGTAGATGTGTATTGCTTACTTTTTTGCTAGAATTAATACTGATGCGACCAGTGATAGTGTTTGCATCAGTCGGTGGTAGTCAAAAATGGCACAGATTGCATTGTAGATGTGTATGGCTTTACCTTTTCCTGGAATTAATACTGCACAGTTCACTAATTTTGTTCAAGATCCTCTGATGAGGTAGTTTGGGGATACCTGTGTTTCTTTAACCCTGATGCCTCCCTATAATGGATCATAGGGTGTGCATTTGTCCATCTTAGCAATGTGCATTCTTGTGGAATAAATATTTTATTAGCTGAACTATGAAATCTGAAGTTGGTTTGTTATTTCTATTCAGTAGCTATCTATGCCATTCTTGGGTAAAGCCTCTATGTGGTAACTGGTAATGTAGTCTCCTACTATTTTTCTCTTCAGATGATAATATAAAATTACAAATACACATTTCCACAAATGAATGCTCTGTGTAATTCAATACACAACGTAAACAATGTTAACATGCTTTGCTCCTTGGTTGACAAACAGCTTACACTTTTGTCTATAATAGATTGCAAGATGATTCTTGGCAGGAAACAGAGGATTAACATATTCTGAATGCAGATTGATGAATAAACTATATTCTGATATTTACGAGTATTGCTGGGTTACTAGAATTCTAGGGCATTTCAAAATCCTTCCGAAATGGCACGCGTTGCATGTAAACAATTTTGTCCAACGGCTCCAGGCTCAGCTGAAATACACTCGTCTGCATGTTTTGATGCAAGCGTGAGATTGACAAAGAAGATGCTGCATCGATTGTGCTGGTTAGCTCTGCTCGCCATGGCCATGCTGGTATTATTTTTCAAAAATGCCGTGTTTATTAAATTGATTTCTTTAATTTCAATAAAATATGTTTTTCTCAGTGATTTCCAGGACAGAACAGGGGATCCTATTTTGTTAAAGATTATTATTCCATCCCCAGCTAGTTGTCATGCCCGGGGAATAGAACATCAAAGCATAAAATAATTAAAATAAACAAAATAAAATGACAAAATACAATTTAAAAATATAAATACAAATATTAATAATTTAAAATTATTATAATTATAATTATCATAATATAATATTATAAATATTAAAAAATATATATATTAAAACTAATATAAATGAATATATATTATATTAATAAAAAATGAAATAAGGAAATACAATTATAAGAGCAGCCAGTGATTCAATAAACTGCAGTCATCTCAATTATTTAGTTTATTGGGAACAGCAGCAATCATGTTCCATTGAGCAGAAATAAATAAATGCAAGCAGCAATTAGGCCTTTAAAGGCAGAGTTTATTAATGCAAAGAAAAGGTGGTCATTAGGATTAAGGGCAGCGAACAGTTGTAAACAAAGGACATGCCATTTCATTAAGAATCACATTTTGAAGAGGCATGTCTTCTTAAGAAGATATAAGTAATGATTACCTTTTGTGATATGGGGGGAGACCAGCAATGAAAATATGCAGAATAAAAGGAGAAACATACAGATTTTGAAGAGGTAGATACAGATTTGGAAGGAGATATAAAAGGAACATAAATAACATATAAATATAATTACCCATCTGAAGGTAATTATTGTAAGCTTAGAAATTAATTAGTAATGATTATATATATAGTAATGATTACATACATATGTAATGTGAAATGCATATTCTAAATCATTAATCTATCTATAACCCAGCAAGCAATCATGTGGAGAAGAGGAAATGCAAGGAGGAGGAACAGATATGAGATCACCATTTAAGTAGACCATCACATGCTGGATGTCCAATGCCCCGCCTATCTTGTATTAAGAAGGTGAGTGCCCCACTCGCTTCTTAGATAGGGGGATTTCCAAGCACCCTATTGTGATTTCCTTTCTAGCCTCTATGATGGTTGATTGTTGGATTGTTGGAGAAATCACAAGCCAGCCATAAGAGGATGAATAAGAAGATATGAATTGGGAGGGTAGACACAAGCACAGGTAATAAGTAGACCACCCCATGTTAGATGTCCAACGTGCTTGGCACTTGGGGCCAAGAGGGTGAGTGTTTGCTCTTGGGCTTAGTGTGGGGATTGCTTTGGGTCAACCTATCGTTCTCCCTCATTTAAACCTATTGTGATTGAATACTAAAAATAAGTATAGATGTAACTTGGCTTATCTAAAGTTACGATGATTATACCTATTTGTACTCCTAAGTGTGATTATTGACTCTAATAGAAATAATCAAGTTTATGAATTATATATACATATGTTGTAGACACTATTTTTTTCATCAATTCCCTTTTTTCTTTACATAATTAAATAATTTTAATTATTGTCTAAAGTCATATTGTTTCTATTGATTAAATAATTTTAATTATGTAATGAATTCATTTTTTTCCTTTTATTCTTCTTTTTGATTAATTAAATAAATTACATCACTAATGACCCCTTTCTTTCTATGATTAAATACATTTTTATATATTTAATTATCATCATCATTCTATTATAATTAAATTTAATTATTTAATTATTCATTATCCTCTTCTTTTGTAAATTAAATAAATTTTATTTATCTAATTATTTACTAATTTGTCATTTTCCTCCACTTTTGAATTAAATTATTATTCAGTTAAAAAGTTAATTTTCCTTACTTCCCTCTTAAATTAAATAATTTTATAATTATTTAATTTTCTCCAACAACCTCTTTTTCTGTGCGAACTTCTTTATTTGTGTTATTCTTATATTTCCACATCTCATTTAATTTCCACCCTTGATTGAATTATTATATAATTCAATCTCAATTGTCCATCCTTAACCAAGTCCTATCCTTGCCCTAATTTAGCCTTAACCCTATTTCATACTACATCTTTCAATCTTAGCCATTGATTTTTATGTCATATTGGCTTTTAATCCTAGCCCTTCATTCAAATTCAGTTTTCTATAAAAGAGTCATATAATTGTCGTTTCAACACTACCTAATAGAGCATTCAAGGAGACAAGTAAAATCTTCAATATTTTGCTATTATTATCACTAGGCTTATTGTTGTATACTCAAAATCTGAGAGCAGTCAAGCATATAAAACAAGATGGAGAAGGACAATGGAGGTGAATCAACCATGACATAGAGATATTAGTAATATTGCTTTATATTTTATGTTTCTATGTTCATTTGTGCTTCATTGTTGGTTTAGGGACTCTAACGTTTGAGTTTTGATTATTTATGTATTTTACCTTAATTTTACCCTATTCTACATTGGTGACCGTGACATGAATTGAATTTTTGCATATTTTCCTAGCTTTATATTGTTATTTTGTGCAAAAATTTGGAGACTAACATTTTGTAGCTAGGGTTGGAGACACAAGCCTAGGATTTGGAAATATTTGATCATATCTCACAAATGGTTACATATTTTTTCACAAATTTTTTGTAGGTTTGGATGTTATCGAGCCTTAAAGAAAAAAAAAAATTAGATTTTTGGATTTGTTTTGAATTATTTATATATATTTTTAATGATTTTTCATGAAAATTCATTTTAGGGACAAATCGATTGAATTTTTTTGAATTGTTTTTATTTTCTCGAAGCTCTAATTCTAATGGGGGTCTATTCTTTATGATTTTAATTTTGATGAAAAATAATTCATGAAAAATCAGATCTTTAAAAATTGAGTTTTCAATAAATTTTCTCTCTAGGGCTAAAATAAAGAAAAAATTCTAAATTTTTACATTTTTAGAAAACTCTTCAAAATTTTATGAAGGGTTTCTTCTTCAATTTTAATTTTTGGAGTCCAATCATTTCAAAAAATCAAATCTTGTTGACTAGGTCAAAATACATACATACATACATACACACACACACACACATATATATATATATATATTTATTTATTTATTTAAAAAAGAGGGTTTAAATTTGGAGTTTTTCATTTTATGCTTTTCCATTCAGTAGATTAGAGGCTTTTGTGCTACTAATTTCTGGTTAGCAATGTGTGGTTTACACTTGGAAGAGACATTTACATTACTAATCCATCTTTTGCAGGGTTGTTTATTTTGTTTAAGATAGGAGCATTTTGATTTTGCAATATCTCTTGGACACTCATTGGGTTAAAAAGAACACAACTTGCATTCTCATTCGTTGGCTTAAAAATAACACAATTTGCATTCACACTCATTGGTTTAAAAAGAACAACTTGCATTTTTCATTCATTAGTCTAAAAAGAACAAATTGCATTCACACTCATTGGGCTAAAAAAAACAACTTGCATCAAGTGTCTTTGTAACTATCACACTTTCAATTTGGGGATTAAAAAAACCATTGTTTGTCTTGTCTTGTGACCTTGTTCTTGTTTTGAGGTGTGTATGCTCTTCTCTTGCACTTTAAGTGATCTTGGGAATAAAAAACTCTTCTTAACATTTGCATTGCCACACCACACATTTGGTTTTCTAAAAGTTAATGAACTTTTGCTAGTGTGAGCAAGTACATGTGTATGCTCTCTCCTTGCATCTTTGTATGACCTTGGAGATCAAAAACATTGTACTTGTCTTGCTTTTGTTATACCCCTTTAGATAGGGCCTGCCCTTAAGACACATCTATATGAAGAATTCATTGACAACCCAAAGTGGTTTTTTCCTTGGGCTGCTATATAAAAGGATAAGACTAAAATCAAGCCCAAACTGCCATTAGCCTTCACCATACAGTGCCCATCCGAAAGTGCAAGCTACCCATGTTTATGTGAGGTATTTTTAGTACCAATAGTAGGATTGGTTAAAGCCTTAAGTGGCTTGCTAGACGCTCGTGAGGTGGTAAGTCCCTGAGAAGTGACTAAAAGAAAAACTAGTTAGAGGCTCACCCTTATTGATTCAGTTTTGGAGTCATTCTCAGTGCAGGGGATGCACATCATGCCCTAGAGATTTACACTCACCATATGGCTCCCTTGAGATGAGACAAAAATCCCAAACGTTATATAAGTTACTTGTTTTACTTGTAGCTTTTCAGGGAGAGGGTGATTGGGTCATCCTTCCAATCCTGAAGGTCGCTATCTATCTTCTCTCGCAAAAACAAGAGTGCATACACCCCCCTAAAGGTGTCCCTCCACTTGCGTCGAAGAAGATTCCAAGCTGTGGGTTTGATATGCTACCATTGGCCATTGACCTTAGGGTGGGAAGTGTTTTATGTGTGTGAAGTGTCTTTAAATTATGCATAGACTTGTGGAAATTGGGGTGAATAACCCTAGAACATACACATTACGCTCACAAAATTGGTCACACGATAGCCAAGACTTGTTTTTAGATTGTTTGTTATGTTTGAAATCACATTTCACAAAAAAAAACAAGACGAAAAATCAATCTAAAACATTCAACTTAGGGTCGAAAACATTCCTTTCCATCCTAATCTGAACTCACCACCATGTCTTCAATTTACCTTGATATGCTTCATAGTCAAATTGAATACCAATTACTCTACAATGGTCAATACCAACAAGCCATAGACTTTAATAGATAATTCATTGATTCTCCATACCAATCAACCACAACCCATAGTCAACAAAAAGCGTGAAGTTTGAAAATGACAACTCACAAAAAGCGTGAAGTTTGAAAATCAAAGCCCGACAAGAAAGTGAAGTTTGAAAGCGAAAACTTCATTATAGAAAATGAATTGGCCTTGCTTAGAATTTAAGCAATAGAGTTGTAACCATCGGTGGATATCATTTGAATGAGGCTACGCAGCATACAAAATGGAATGTTGCCATGCCATGCCATGCCATGCCCACCTGTATCAAACGAAGTACACACCCATGACCTGCTCCAACGGTCTGTCAGACAAAGGGACATCATGCAGCCAGTCTACTATAGAATATACATGTAGAATAGAAAGCCATTTTTTATTTATTTATTATTTTAAGTTTTTACCCATATATATATAATTATAATTATAATTAAAACAACAAATAATACCAAATATAAGCTATTAAAAATATTTATAAGTTACTATTATTTAGATGAAATAATAATTTCATCTTATAACTTGATAAAATATTAAAATTAAGGTATTTTTAATATTTTTATAAATTTAATACAAATAAATTAATAATTATCATATATAGATTTTTAAGATGTATAACTATCAAGTTATATATTTTTAATATTTACTTCTTAAGATATTTTACATAACAATCGAGATAAAATTAAAATAATAACAATATTATCTAAATATCTTTATTTTAATATTTGTGCATCATAGTAATCATTAGTAAAATTTAAATTGAGAAGGTTTTTAAAATAATTTTTAATAGATTAATTATTTTATTAAAAAAATTAAATAAAGTTATTATTTTAAATTGAAATAAGTAAAATTGTATGGCATAAATATATAGGTAAAAATTAAATTACACGGGATAAATATATAGGTAAATTAAATTACACATACACAAATAAATATATAGGTTAAAATAAGTTAAATTTAATTTAGAAGTTTTAATATATATTTGGTATTATAAATTTAGAAATGTAATAAAAGAACTTACTAAATTTTATAAAAGTAAGTTTTGAAGTTAATATACTTCAAATTAAAAAATATTCAAGATTTTTTTAAAATAGGATATCCCTTTTTATATAGATTTATTGAAGCAATTTTTTCCAATCAAAAATATTATTTATCATGATACGATATTGAAAAATATGTGAAGTTTCTAAAATTTAGATAATTAAGTATGAATGAATTTTTCTATTCCATATAAGTTTATACATTAATATACTAAATTTTTTTAAAAAATTCTTTGATATCATTATAAAATATTTTTTTGACACTAGAATAATAATTAAATTATAAAAGAATGAAAAATAATTATTCTTTTTAAAAATTCTAAATTAATTATTTAAAATTATAAAATTAAATTAAAAAAATCTGAAATTTACAATTACACAAAAATATGTTTCTAAATTCATATATTTAAATCATAAAAAATATTAATTTTTTTTAATAAAATTGAAAACATTTCAGGAAAAAGGTTTCACTAAATATTTTATTGTACAAAAATATAGAAACTTAAATATGCATCTTATAGAAAGACTTTTCATAATAAGTGCACATCTCATGTTAAAAAACTGTAAAATTAAATACAAAGAAAATGTAAGAAATTTATTATAACAAATAAAAATAAGTTCTTAAATTAATATATTTAAAACTAGCATATCTATCTTTAAAAAAAATGCAATAAAGAATTACATTTACACTTATCATATTGTTTTAAAATAATTTATATAATATTATTATTATGGTTAGGGCTAGATTACAATTTAATTAGGGTTAAGATTACAATGTTGTCAAGGTTAAGGTTCAATTAGGGTTAAAGTTCAATGAGGTTGATGGTTCAATTATGGTTAAGGTTAGGTTTAGATTAGTGTGAAGGTTCTACGATTACTTAAGGTCAAGGTTCTTATAGGTTTATAATTATTGCTATGTTTAATTAGGATTATAATTACAATTTGCAAGGTTAGGGTTAGATTAGTATGAGGGTTCTAGGATGAATTAAGGTTAGGATTTGTATAGTGTTACAATTACTATTACAATTCAATAAGGATTAGGGTTAGGTTTGACATTATGATTCATTTGGGGTTAGGGATGGGGTTAGCCTTTAATTATGCTTATATTTTGGTTAGGGTTAGAGTTCATTTAGTAATATATTAAATATATTATTATATTATTTTAAGTATAATAATTTATAGGGAGTGGACCATGGTTAGAATTACGATTAGGGTAGGATTAGGGTTAGAATAAAGTTTTAATCTAATTAGGGTTACATTCAATTTTAATATATTATGGGCTGCCCCAAAATATAGATTAGTGGTTATAATCACTTTTAGTTTAACCCTAATATGAATGTAATAATTACAAGAATTAGAGTTCAATCTATGATTCGAATTATGGATGCATTAAGAAGAGGATTGGAAGGATATAGATTGCACATGAACCTCTTAAAAGGAAGGGAGGTGGCAAGAGAATAAACAAACCAAGGGTAGAAGAGAAAGGAGTTAAAAGGAGAGGAAATAGGGTTAAATAAAAAAAGAAATTAGATGGAAAAAATAGACTAATAATATATATAGAGAAATGGAAAAAGAAAGTGTAGGTTTAAACTTAATTGAAAAAAAATGGTACACTACCCTTTATAATTTGGGGTCATAATTTGTATCTCTAGAACTAACTAAATTAATCTCATTAAATACTCTTGTATAAAATAGAGAAGGAAAAGCCACAACTAATCATTTTAGCCATTACAAAAATAGATGGACATGCTTATTTAAAGTTTTGGAAAATTCATCAATAACTACATCCTAAAAATAAAATTAAGAAAAAAAGTGAAGTTTCACATAAATCTATGCTAATAATCCAAGAAGAGGGAATTTAAATATAGAATAGTTTATATGTATACCATAGGTTTGTATGTGTAGCCACTAACACTAAAGAAAGGAGAAAAATGAAGAAATAACATAATTTTCATTTTTAAATTATACGTAAATAAGTCAAGTGTTTATGTATATTTTTTCCAAGTTAAAATTCAACCTTGCATTGAAAAAAGTTAGATTTTTTAGGTTGGGTTTTCCTATTTTATTCATATTTTTTTATTGTTTTTTGGGTTATAGGTTCATGGCTAACACACATGGATCTTTGGGTCCCTCTCAAATATCTTTTAAATAAATCATCCTTGGTCATTGTGCTAATGATTCTTTGGGCCCGAGAGATAGAGAGATATAGAGATATAGAGGAAGAGGGAAAGGGAGAGATAGAGAGATATGGAGGAAGAGAGAGAGGGGGAGATAAAGAGATATAGATTTTAAGTTTGAAATTATTTTTATTACATAAATTTAAATAAAAATTATAAATATAATTATTCTAAAATAATTAAAATTTTAATAAGACAAATAATTATAAAATTAATTTTAATAATTTTTAAGTATTATTTATAATTTAATAAAAAACATAAATAATTAAAATAAATTTCAAACTTAAATCTAAATTAAAAATTAGAGCATTTCAAACTTGATAAAAATTACAAATAATTTGATTAATATTAATAAAGGTAAAAATTAAATTCAAAATCAATTAAAAAATTTAAATATTTTAATTATTTAAAATTTAGTAATAAAATTAATTTAATTTCAATTTAATTTACTTATTCTTTAATAAATCTTCAATATAAATATGAACCTTAGAATAATAATTATTATTTTAAATCATCCAAGCACCTTTTCATCAATTCTCTCACTAAAATATTTATTTAAAAAAAATCATTTAACTTAATAATACGTGGATAGCCGATTAAATCAGTGTGAACACCGATAAGTGTGGATGATGTGACTAGACCGGCGACTAAACTCCTGATTCGACTGTTGATTGATGGATTGTACCGTTTGATGCGGTGGGCATGGCATGGCATGGCATGGCTGACATTCCATTTGTGAGGCTGCCCCTGCTTTGCTCCTATCATTCAGCATTTACCTGCAGGTGGGTCCCAGCGAATTTTCTTCGTTCTGCAAGTCAGGGCAATAGCGTGGAAACACGATCTTCACTTGTTTTTCGTTTGTGTTCTTGCCGGGAGAGGCGATGGAAACAACCAACCAATTTTATTACCGTGGGCTTCGGTCTATCGGCTATTTTTATCTCCATACTTGTTATCTATTGAAGCACTGAATTGAGGGCGTTTCTAACATAAACATTCTTGATTTATTTGCTTTTACACCAGAGCATCAGTTTTCTATTAATGGCTTCCACTTCGACATATGGTCAAGGAGGAGAGCAGGCACCCGATCCATTTTTGGTACTTGAACCTCCCAACAAAAGGATAAAGTCCTCCTTGTCTGTAAAGCAGTTTGATGTATTCATCAACCATCGAGGCCCAGACGTCAAAACAACTCTAGCTCTGCAGCTTTACAATTCTCTGCAGGAAGCTGGGATCCGGGCTTATCTAGATTCTCAAGAGACTGAACTGGGAGATTATTTTCCTTCTGCCATAAGGAATGCCGTGTTTTCTGCCACAGTGCACATAGCCATCTTAACACCGCGATATGCAGAGTCTGCTTGGTGCTTAGCTGAGCTAGCTTTAATGTTTCAAACCAAAGCCAGGATTATTCCCCTGTTTTACCATGTTCAGCCTTCAGACTTCCGCTACATCAAAAACGGAGTTGCAGATGCATTTTCCGAACACGAAAAGAAGGGCAGATATCCTAAAAATGACATTCAACAGTGGAAAGAATGCCTGCAGAACGTTGCAGGGATCAAGGGCTACGAACTAAACGGACAGAATGAGTAAGACACTGTCGTGTGCTTTCCATCCATATTATTTTTCTATATTTTGTTAAATTTTCTATTGAAAAAACTACTTCAATTCGTGTCAAAATCTTTCTCTATTTAGCATATTAGGCTTTATGCTTCACACTAGAGAAAATTTTGGGGAAGTAAGGCTATATATTACCTCAATTGCTCGCAACACTTTTTAAATTCCATTTTTTGTTTCTGATTTTCCTGTTTTCAGCGATCTGAAGAAGCTGTTTTGCGACCTCGTGTCAGCTGTGGTTAGGGAGAAGCGAAAGAGAAAAATTTCTTTCCAAGTTGCAAAATATGCTGTGGGACTTGATGAGTTTGTGAAAGATTTCCACAGCTATTGCCAGAGAAACGGGCAGATGAGAGATAAAATAATTGGCATATTTGGAATGGGAGGGTCTGGCAAGACCACTCTCGTCAAAGATTTGTTCAATCGCAAACATTCAGAATTTAGTGGATCAACTATTCTGTTTGATGTGCGAGAAAACCATGTCAAAGGTGCGTTGACTTCTCTGCAAAATAAGCTTCTCAATGATCTGTTTCCTAACCGTGAGGAAACAAAATTTAGTAGTATAGAAGATGGAGTCCCTGCTATCAAGGATAGCCTTGAAAGGAGCCACAAATCAAGGTTCCTTATAGTTATAGACGATGCTGATCATCAGAAGCAGTTAGATGCCCTAGTACCCATAGATGTCCTCAATCCCAACAGTTTGGTCATTGTCACAACTCGTGATGAGGGGCTTCTTATACAGGCCGGAATAAGAGTCCGTTATAAGATGAAAGAAATGAATCCAGAGCATAGCAGAGAGCTCTTCTGCTGGCATGCGTTTCATGGACAATCTTGTATAAGTGGGTTTGAGAATTTAGTAGATAGATTTGTTGAAGTGTGTGGAGGTTTACCTCTTGCTCTTCAAGTGATGGGCAGCCATGTATTTGGCAGGAACAAGGCTTATTGGAAGTTACAACTAGATGTTGTTAAGGCAAGACTACACAAAGACATAAAAGATACGCTTAAGATAAGCTATGATGCTCCGGAAGAGGATCAAAAACAGATATTTATGGATATAGCATGCTTTTTCATAGGAAAAAAGGTGAACACAGCCATAAGTATATGGAAGGCTTCAAGGTGGACTTCAAGGTGGAGAGCTGAACATGCACTTCAGACACTCAAAGACAAGTGCCTCGTTGAAATGCAACTTAATGTTGAATTTGCTATTTTTAAGCAAACCTACAGGAAAGATGAAGAGCCATCACTTGTTTTGAGAATGCATGACCACCTCCGCGACTTGGGGAGAGAAATGGCAGACAATGAAATGAGCAATCCTCGTCGGCAGTGGCATCCTGAAGATCATGTATGTTTTTTGAGGCCTTAAATTCATGCTGGAAATGATTTGTTTTTGTAAGTAGTTAAAACATTTAGGCGTAACTTAAAATGTATATTCTCTAACTCCGTAGAAATTTGAATTCAGCTCGAAATGCAAAACATCCTCACGGAGTCCGAAGGAAAGAATTTTAGATATTTCAATGAAACTAATTGGCACGTGACATATCTTATTGAGACTTCAAAGACATCAACTGATTTACAATGGCTTGAACTTCACTCTAGTTACTGTTTGCTGGATGTTCCTGAATGGTGGCTTAAACCTCTTCGCCTGGATATTCCTGAATGGATTCCTCTAAAAAATTTGCACACTTTAAGACTTGATAGTGTATCACCTGCTAGATTGTGGCAAAGGGATGACCAGGTATATGCCTTTTTCTTGATAAAAATATAAATTTTAGCACTATCCGCAAATAGTTCGTTCTTTTATGACTTTTTACCATTAGAAAACAACGGTTTGAAAGAAAGTTATTGTAAATTCCAGGTTCCACTCAAGTTGAGAGAGCTATATTGCTCCACAGACGATCAGACCGGTGCAATCAGTTCGTTTGGAAAATTAAAACATCTGGAAACTCTGTACCTAGAAGTTGGTTGTAAAACCATGGAATGGAATTGCTTTCTAAAATCTCTAAGAGAACTCTCCAATTTGAAAACTTTAGAGTTGGCAATGTTTAAGCTAGATGGGGAATTCAATTTAAGCAACAAAGGAGAGACAACTGACGATCGGTTTCGTATGAGAAGCCTTGAAGCCATATCTTTGTATAATGGATTGAAAATAAGCAAGCTCTCAATTAGTGGACAGGTGTGTCCCACCCTTAAATCTCTTAAGCTTTATTATATGACAAATCTAATTGAAGTGGATTTAACAGGGGTTACCACACTGGAATGTCTGGTGCTGTTGAAATGTGGAGACTTGGGGAAAATAGTGGTCAGTAATCTGCCAGAACTTGAAATGTTCCGCATAAAATCTTGCCAGGCTATGAGAGAGTTGCCAAATTTTGGGCGTTCCTATTGTCTTAATAGGGTCTATATTAAAGACTGTGAGAACCTACAGGATATATCAGGTATGGAAAGATTGCAGGGATTGAACAGGATCTCGATTGCGGGGTGCCCAGAGCTGACGAATATTAAAGCTATTGAACAATTGAAGGGATTGAAGAGAATCTGGATTGAAGAATGTAAAATGCTGCAGGGTGTAATTTGTTTTAAGGAATTGAAGGGGTTGAAGAGAATCTTCATTGGACGTTGTCCAAGGCTGCATAATATAGAAGGCATTGAATATTTAATATACCTGGAGAGCATTATGATTGTTGCTTGTCCGAAACTGCAGAGTATAACAGGTATTGAAGAATTGAAAGGACTTAAGGAGATGATTATTGCAGACAGTCCTGTAATAAGTTGCCTTGGAAGATTGCAGGTATTAAACGCAGATATGTCTATTTTCTCATTAGATTGTCCATTATTTCCTCTTAATTTTGTTGCGATTTCTTTCAATTTTTGAAACAGTTGCATCTGAATAAAGTATTTCTAAATGTTCTGTTTTTATCCATATATACTATTGAAAATAATTTAGCACTATGATTTCAGAGATTGCCGCGGGAGCTTACAATTCTAGTTTGGAGATCGGCCAGGTCAAAGTCAGATGAAGATTTGTTATTTTTTAATGCAGA
>VDFB02187563.1:0-34153 GCA_007258455.2 Sequoia sempervirens | reverse complement strand
AAAAATGTCCAAACATCCTTTTCATTGTCTCTGCTTTCTCTATCATAGACAAAACAACATTTAAGAGAGAAAACAAAAGCTTTAGAACAGTAGCAAAGCTTGAAAACGTCACTGTTACAGGAATTTACATGAGCTAAAATGTCACAAGGGAATATCATCCTGGACTGCATTTTACAATATAGAAATGGTCAATGTATTTAGTGAAGTATCTTTTAGAATATATATTTAACCAACAAAACTCTTATTTTATTTCAAAAGAACAGTATACAAGTTTGAGTTTTGTTGGGTTTAAACGTCTTAAATTATTAAAATATGCTATAGGAATCATATTCTGAACAATTTTCTTACATTAAATGAACAGAAACCTCAATCCTTAACAATAATTAAATGAATTCCAATAACAACAATTTCTTGAAAAATTATTAAAAGAAAAACTCTTGACTTGAAAAAGGTATTGTTTTAATGCAATGGAGCCATGGGTGACATTAATAGGTCGGCCCCAGTTCACATGGAATCCGTGCACCTCTTCTAAAGGAGGATTCAGTGGAGAATCCGTGCAGTATCTGTTCAATCATTTTGGTGTCTCAAAGTGAAATTCTATTGGTGAAGGTAAGTAAAGCAATTCTTGGATCGTGATTAAGATCCTTATTATATAATTACCACACTAGTATACTAAGATATATGGGTTTTATAAATACTTTTATAAAAGAATTAATCATTTTTATGTTAGTCTTTTTATTGTGGATTTTGATAAAAAATAGTTTGTCACTTTGATTAGTTTTATCGCATCAAATAAAGTGGTTAGATTGTCTGCTTTCAAGTTGTGTTTATACTTGATAGAGATGACATTATAGGTTATGCATTCCATGGTATAGTTTTAGTATATTCCTAGCACTCCCTTGTTGTAAAATAGATATTTTCTCATTTCCTAGTCATCCTTAGGTATTGTCCACTTGCTGGTCTTGTACCTAACATGATGCAATGTACTCTTTAATTGAGCATTCAATAGCTTCAACTCCCCCTTAATTTCGGTTTCTCATTATGTTTCCATGTGGGGTTAAATTTTTCATGTAGTATGTTTCTTTTGACTAATTTGTTTTGTCCATTTAAAAGTCTTGAATTTTTTTCTCATATAATTTTGTATTTCATCACTAGTGTTTTTTCTCCCTTGCAAGCTTTTATCCATAGGGGATTCACTACCCACGGAATATCATAACTTGTGTCTGCATATTAGGTTTTTTTCATTCATAAAATTAGTGGTATACTACATATGTATTAGGAGATTGGGCACTATATTAATTATATTTCAAAAATAAATATTGGGGGGTCATATGAGGAGTAAGTTTCATAGGTGTCATCATTATGTTATTTAGTTTATTAATAATAGACATGTGATATTCACATTTCAATGATTGTCTAGATGAGTAAGGTGTGAGTTCATTTGAGTCAAATACATCATCATCTTAAATACAAAAGAATTGAAGGAAAAGTGAGCTAAAATGTGGTAAAATGTGAATTAAACCATTGAGGGGTCACGCATCCAAATGAGCATTAATGCATGTCAACGAAGTTAATGTCATGATAGAATGGTTGGTGAGGTCGATAAGACATGAACCTCTTTAAGGTTCAGAGATTGGGGTGGTAATGAGAGTCATGATGAATGAAAAAATTCCAACACCTAAAAGTATGAAAGGCTAGGGAATACAATAAACAAGGTTTGGGGATTGGGATCGACAAAGAAGGCATGCTTGAAGGAAAAACCCTGAAACCCTAAACATTGGAGGAAAAGAAAAGGAAAAATGGAATAGAAACCAAAGGAAACAAAGAGAAAATAAAAGAGGGAGGGGGTGGGGGACATTTTGGCATGTCAAAAATGGGGCATGGGTATAAGGCACAACAACTAATTATGTTCCTTACTACTTTAATGTTAGGGGTTTTTGGATCCCTTTGTTGTTACAAATAGAGAGTTGCTAGATATAAATATCTTAATGGATGATCAAAGGGTTGGGAAATATTTTCCCATAGAGAAACATATGAAAAGGATACTATGCTATCATGGTGTTGAATGGGAAATTTATGGTACTCATAAGAATATTTTTTGTTAAATATTTTTTGAACTAGGAGTCCCTTTTGACTCATTGGCATGTTGATTTTTGTAGGTTGGTTCCTAATTTTTATGAATTTAGAATAAATTTATATTATGAATGAAGGATTCCAATTAAAAGACATAGGAGAGGTACTAGGAAAGTGATAATATTGGACTATTTAATACACATCAACCTAAAGATTGATGGAAATGTTTCAAATATAGGTCATAGACTAATAGTGTAAAATATTTCATGGGAGAGGAAAAAATTCACTTTATTAAATCTATTATAATGAGGCTTTTGAAGGAAAAAAAAATGTGAATCCCCAACCACAAGAAAGATACTAAAAACTACATGATACCACACAAGAATTTAGAATATCTCATTCACATAGTTAAAAAGAAAAGAATAACATCTAATATCATACATCAATTTACAATAACAACAATAACTCTCATCTAGGCATGTTATACTCACTAACCAATAAGACTACACATAATGAGAAGTCCATACAATATTAAACACACTTCATATCTTTCTCCAAATATTTCACACAATAATTAACTCACTATTGTAAAGGATATGAAAATCAAACTACTACAAATTGAAAAACAAACATTAAGAACCATCATGTTCTCCAAAAAATACTATCTTATATAATCCATAAAAGATCCAATATGCACATGATAGATAAGAGAATTACATGAAACAAGACCAAAAATTAAAATATTCTAGCATAACCACAAAAAGAATGAAAATAATGCTAAAGTGGAAGAATTATAAATTCCAATAATAAGGCATAAAGTGAGATCAAGAAGGAAATTCATAAAAATTTAACTTCTTGAAACCCACAAGAATTTAACTAATTACACAAACCAAACATTCCTCAAATACAAACATAGAAGGAAATCGTACAAAAAAACAACACATGCATACAAGGACCCCCACATGACCAAACATAATGAATAGAATAAACAACCCAAATCTCCTAGTGCTACAATCTTGTCTTTGGTACCACATGTAATATTTTAGCCTTTACACAAGGACATTAATAGAAAAACATGAGGGTATGTGCAAGATCATCATGCAAAAAATAGGCTCTTAAGTGGCGGAAAATTCAGAAAAATAAGAGTTAGGCAACTTGTAAAAATTTAAATAAGTTATCTATATTATTTCAAAAATATATAAGAATAGAATCTGTAGCAAATTGAATGTAGTTTCTAAACTACTAGGTTTATATATATATATGGCATATATGGTGAAAATTTGAAATTTCAATGCAGTAACACTTAAATTTTAGTGGAAAATAAGAAGTAGGTGTCTATCCTGACCACCCCACCACAATACGAATTGATAATATTTTTTATAATATTTTAGATATAGCAGAGTGGACCTCATGTCCGGATGTGATGTATGTTATTTTGTAATTTTTTCCAAGTAGATACAATTAATTATGAATTTTTTATTACAACTTTTAAAAATATAAAACTCACATGTTTCACACCTTAACTTAATAAACTTCATGAATTTTTTTTAAATCCTATAGTATGCAAAGCACAGAATGTGATGTATGTTTCAGATTCAAAAATGTGATAATCGCTTGGTTATAGATTTTTTTTCAATCAGCCTTTACTCATAGAATTCTACCGTAATTCTGTGCTGTGGTGCAAATAAATAATAATTATTTATTAAATTCAAAGTAAAGCATACCTATGTTGGTGGAAATTTGAGAATGTCCTTTTAAAACCTTTTTTCATTTCACTTAATTTTGTAGTTAAAAAAAAGTCGCCAAACCACATACCCACTATATATCGCCACTTATGGCCCATCAAAGTGATCCCATTACTACCCCTATTAACTAATAATTTATTTGCAATATAAAAGTGGCATTACACAAGCCACATAGCAACTACATGATTAAGGTGCCATAATAATATGTGATGACACAATTGACACACATACCAATGCACATGGAATGGTAGAACAAGAAAAATACTATAGAACACCATTAGATAAAATATAGTGGTTGACATAGAAAATAAGGCATAGAGGAGAGGCAAGATACCCAAAACCATTGGAAAACCCTTCAATTATCTCTACCAAACCACCTTCCAACTCCCACAAACAAAAATTCCAACTACCAAAAGTCATATCCTCTTAGAAGGGCCATTTCTATTCCTTGACGGGCGATCCCACAATAGTGGTTTATAATTTCAGTGCTAAACCCAACACCTAAATTATTATTTTAACTAAATCTTCACATTTGGGGAACCTATACAGCTGGGTAAACCATGAGGAATTTAAAAGGATGATACAAACTAGAGTCTCTGCCACATTTTATCTATAGATACTGCAAAAAATATTTTTTCAAATTTTTGGAATCAATTTGCATCTCTTTTTCTATCTCCCTCAAAAACTAGTTTTTTCATAAAACAACATTTTTAAGGAGTGATGCTCACTGTATAACGCATAACTTTTTTTCCATGAAGGATAAAATTCTAATTCTTCAAATTTAGATTTGTAACTCTGATATCTAGTGCTTCCACTTGGTTAGATAGTTTTTTATTGAATTTTTTTTCCTTAATCAAGTTTCAAAGTCAAACGAATTACAATTCAAACATAAGGCCATATAACAAATTTTTTTTCTATATATCAAAATCTTTATTTTTTTGTTGGATCAAGGACTTCAATATCCGCTGCGACTCATATTTTCTCAAAAAAAATGATATTATGCTAGTTTTCTCCACATGTGCAAAACAGCATCTCATTTTTATGAAAACCAATGTTTAATAAAAAACTAAAAAAAATAAATACATAAAACCAAAACATATTAAAATTATATTCATTGGATAGCTCATTCCGAGGACTACTTGATTCCAGTTGGGTTTGTGAAGACTCCTCCATTTTCATGTTCAAACCAAGCTTTGAAGCATAAAAATTTAGGTTTTTTTTGTGTTTCAGAGGGAGAATGAGGAATTAGGGGGGGTTCGAGCGAACCCCTACTAGGGTTCATTTGAACTCTGATTCATTCAACCCTCTTCAATATGCATTTTTCTTTTTTGGGGGGAAGGAAATGTGGGCTCGACTAATGGGTTCACTTGAACCCTAGTTCGGCCTAAAACCCTTTTGGGTTCTACTAAACTTGTAGTTCTATCTTGAAACAACTCAAACCAATTTTTTCCATGGGGTCATTTTTTCAATTTTCTTCCTCCATCAAATTGTAAATCACTATTGTGGCTTCACCTTGACCCTTGATGTATCAAAGCTCGGGCCGTTCAGTACCTATAGATGGTATTAGACTCTCTAGAAAATTCTGAAAATGGACAACAGGTATCAAGTTCCTTGGAACCCTTGATACTCACCAAGATCCTCAAACCCTAGAATGCTATGATAAGTGTATTAGGTTCCTCAAAAGCCTAATACTTGGTATTAAGATCTCAAAATCTTGATATAGTAATATATGGGTATCAAGCTTCTCATAATCTTGATACCTCATGTATTATGATCTCAAAATATTACACCCAATTATCAAGATCCTTGGAATATTATACCTAAAATGAGTATCAACTTCCTCAAAATCCCAATACATTGTATCAAGACCCTCTAAATATTGATACTATAGTATTATTATCCTCTAAATCTAGATACCTCAACAAACTCTAGTATTGAACTTCAAGGATGTTTGGTACCCAATAGAAAAGTATCAAACACCTCATATGTAAGTTTGATACCTTGACACAAAGGTAAAAACCCCAAAAATATGCTAAGGAAAAGTTCACTATAGTATCAAACTTATCCTATGTTTGATACCTTAACACACAAGGAAAAACAAATAATACACTAAGGCACATAAAACTAACAAGCTCAACTTTCACATTCAACGAGGCATAACTTCCTCATTTTATCATCTATTTTGAAATAGTTCAAGGAAAACATTCAAAATATCATGAGAACCAACTTGGTCATATGAGAGCCTCTTGATTAACACAATTCCCATGAAATGAAACAAAAATCAACACTATCTCCCTAACATAGTGTAATGTCCCATGTCCTAATTTTCCATAGAATTTGCTTATGGGTCACAATTTCCACAAACTAGGGTTAGGGTTTTCACCTTATCCAATGAATGTCCTTTTTAATAAAGTAATTCTTGATTGAAACCTGCATTCACCACATGAATAATCTTTCCACACATACACATATCTATTAGCATTAGCATCATGGTATCCATTTATAGATTTATCACAAATGCAACTATTATGAACTAGGAGGAGTAACATTGATGGATCCAATCGAAGCCACTTGCCAAGCCTAAGAGGTTGTGTACCACAACTCTCCCTGTTGGTGACTTGTACCTGCTTTCTCCACCCATGTCATAACCTCATAAGAAACTTCACCTATTGGAGGAAGCCAATGGAGCTTACAAGTGGTCTACGAACTACCACCCCTCCATGGCCCATCCCTTTCTTGGTTCAGGTAGACTTGAGTGGGACCCCTACTCATCCATGGTCCATCCTTTCCTTAGGATTGGATGGATCTTAAGTGGGGTCTCTAGGTATGGACCACTTTCTTAGGCCCTTCCTCTTGAGTAGGTTTTCAAACATATATAAACACTCATATCTATTCTTATTTATTGACATTAAGATGCAACAGTAGCTATAAATATTATGGCTTCCTAATCATGCATAAATAACATCATATATATAGATCCATGCCTAAAGTGATAGATAATAATGCATATATTGATGCCTGAAGTAACCATTAGTCCATGCATATAAGAGCATGTCGATGCTTATGGAGAACACTTAATCAAGTGCATATGAATTCAAATTATTAATGTGAAGAATCCTTAATCCATCTATTCTTCATACTCAATATATCATGTTAGTCTAAGTCAACAAGTGAGAATCTATCATATCATTACTTATAAGGTTCAATAATTGTTACAAGCATCATTTATTGTATAATCATGTGCATCATATTATATATATATATATATATATTCTTTCAAGGATCCATATCTTTCTACATCTACTAAATAATTATACTCAACTTCTCTTATTGTTTACCACTTACCTTTACCTATATCCTATTCCTGCATATAGATTTGTGTTATATTCCTTTCTTTATTTATATTGAATATTTCCTTTCTCTATCATTAGAGTTTATACTTTCATACAATAATGATGCTTTGCAATGGATAATATTAATTTATACAAATCTCCTTGTTGTCCCTTCTCACGATCTACATAAATTAGAATATTTTTGTATATTTTTATAGAACAAACCTCTATTGGTAATTCCTTGCTTTGAATTTGTTTATATATTATTTTCTTTACCCATCCATCGATTAGAAATTATTTTCATATTATGTTATTTATTCATCTACTTCCCATTTGATGCCTTCTCCAGCCCTGTCATTTATATCTTTATACCCTTTGTGCCGATTGGAGGATTGTGTCTCTTAAGGAAGAGACATTTCATTTCATAATGACTTATTTATTTATTTTCTTTTTCTTTGTCTAATCTCTAATTTATATGATGACAAGACACGGCTCTTCATCCCACTTGATTTCCCTCTTGATAATTATTGATTGTTATCTTGATCATTGGCCCCTAATTGTTTTCCCTTTTTATAAGGTAATCATTGCCTCTTTATTGCATTATGAACTAGCTTACATATATTAAATATTAATCTATATAAAATACACTAAGAGTTATCTTTTCTTGAGGCGCCTATTCTCATCAACTTATTCAAAACAATAGTAAATTGCCCATATGTTATCACCATTTCAATCAATCAAATAATATATGAGCAAAACAAATCAAGTGGAAATACTCAATAGTGAAATAAAGCCAAAAAAGACTCAATAGCATATTAGAGGTTAAACACAAAGATGCTTAGTTCTCTTATGAGTTCCTCATGAAACTTGAATTGATTGATTTTAATTATAATTTGATTTTCAATACATATGTCCAATTCTTCTTTAAACAAACGTGATACAATTATCAATTAAAATAAGATCAAATATTAAATTTATCTATTTTCTTCACAAAGATACAAGATAAGGTAAGCAAACCCTAGTTTTGATTCTAGTGCATATTAAGAAAATGTAACCTTGCCAAGTTCCAAACCCAATGAGCCCTAGAAAGTCCAATAGACTCAACTTGGGAGACTTTCCATCACACTCAATAATAAAACAACCACAAATAAAAAGAAAAAAACTTTACAACTCCTTGAATCTTTGTTTTGTTTTACTACAACAATAGATTATAACAGTGCAATTGGTTTCAACTGGACTAAAGCCAAATTTGTGATAGCTAAACTCAAGTGAATCCAAAAAATGTAAAGCCAAATCTGCGAGAAAACCAACTCTAGGAGAATAAAGCCAAACCTGCAATTGCGAAGTTTTGAAATGGTTATGATTCAACAACCTCTTTTAATAGAGATTTTCATGAATTCAAAGATAAGAACATCTAAAAAAAGTTGTGAATAAAAAAAAAATGAAATTGCTTTAAAAACAAAGCAAAAAAATAAAAAATATTGAAAATAAATAAAAATAAAATAAATACACTATTGTAAATAAAATAAAAAAAAAAAAAAGTACAAATAGATACATTGAAATTCTCCTCTTTATAATTATAAAAAATTATTTGTGTTACTTATAAATAAATGTTCACTCTGGAAAACTTAAAAAATATTACATAAGACTATAAATTTAGTTTTAATTTATTTTAATAGAGATCTTCATGAATTTTGAATAAAACAACTTTTAAAACTCGCTTAAAAACAAAGTTTTTGAAACTAACTAAAAACTATTGAAACACAATTATTATTTTTATTTTACTTTAATTTATCTTTTTAACATTAAAAATAAAAATAATGTATAAATATATATTATAAAATAAATAAAAACTTTATAATTATCTGAATGATGAAATACTATTGCAATGAGAAAAAACTATGAACTCAACATATTTTATATAAATAATAATGTTATATAAATACTAATTTATTATAATAATTACTATAATTAAATTAATTATAATTATTAATATTAAATTTTAGTATTAATAATAAAAAAAATGAAATCATTATAAAATTGATTATGATATAAAAAATAAGTATTTTAGAGTGAATAAGATATCAAATCGCTTTTAAAATCTACTTTAAATCATTGAAAAATATAAACGCCTACATGCAATGATTGCGCTTATGTATCATTTGAACTCCAAATTCAATCTAAAAGTTTTCCCTTACATCCTTTGTAAAGGTAATCGTTGCATTTTGTACCCTTTTGTCTTTGGATGATTTATTTTATTTACACTAATATATTAATTTTTTCTTATCAAAAAATATATAATATATTTATTATTGTTATTTATATTAGTTTCTTTTAAATTATCAATAATAAATTGTAATATACTTATTTGTAATATATTTATATATTACAATAATTAGTTTTCCCTTACATCCTTTGTAAAGGTAATCGTTGCATTTTGTACCCTTTTGTCTTTGGATGATTTATTTTATTTACACTAATATATTAATTTTTTCTTATCAAAAAATATATAATATATTTATTATTGTTATTTATATTAGTTTCTTTTAAATTATCAATAATAAATTGTAATATACTTATTTGTAATATATTTATATATTACAATAATTAATGGTATTTAAGCTATCAATAGTTATAATAATATTTAGGATAAATGGTAATTACTTATATTTATAATATTATCTTGATAATTATAATTATAATAAAATTGCTAGTATGTATATATCTATATATATATATATATTCTCACTTATTTACATTCTAATGTGCTACATTTTTCAGGGCATGACATATAGCGGAAAGGAACTACACATCAAAACATGATAAAATAGATACAAAAAACCATCCTCAATTGAGACCAACTTTAAGATTAGCATAGAGTAACCATTTTAATTTTAACCAATATGATAATGAATTATAGATTCACGCATACACATTAATAACCATGATTATAACATATAATAATATCCAAACATATCCAATTATCAACAATCCAAATGCAATTTTGGGTCCCATGAGCATTATATATCACATGTACATTTTGACAAATTTGATCTAATCATGTATCAAATACTATGGCAATTTTTTGAGTTAAAATGTTTAATAAATTATTCTGCCATTTAAATAAGACTAAAATAAAATTTATTAAAATATCACGATTTAGATCGCATTAAAACTTAAACTATTAACCAAATTTGGATTCTCAAATTTCAATTATTAACCATTAATTGACTGCACCGGATGCTTCTAACTGCCAAACTTTGTTAACAAAGATATCTCCTCTAAAGGACTGTTCCTGGATTTTAAGTATGTCAATAACCTTTTAACATCAGCAACAAAGCTACAGGCTTCCAACCTGAAACTACTTCTGCTAAAAATCGGTTTAACGAGGGAAGTCTTCCCAATCCCACCCATACCACATATGGCCGTTGTCACAGTATCATTGAGGATTGGATTTGAAGTATCCCCATCAAATCCTCTACCCACACATCCTGAAATGGCAGATTATGACTACAAACTAATCTCCAAAAGAAAACCAAACTTGCCATGCCGAAAAGGAGAAAGAATCAAACAAATCAAATTTCCGTATTGTTGATCTTTAGTAATTTTCTCAATATAAAGGTTTCAAGATCACCAATTTTGTAATTTGAAGTAATTAGTGCTTGATTAGGTAGTTGACTTGTCAGATTATGTTTAATTTTGAAAAATTATGAACTTTTTGTGCCTGATAAACCCAGTATGAAAAAGCACTTGAGGATGACGGTTCAGGAAATTTCATTCACTTCAGTAATGCTTGAAAAATCTTGCGTACCCTCATCAAAGTTAAAATCTCCCTTATATTGGAGATATTTGCTGGCTCTACGCCATAAAATTATGGTCTTCTTCTTAACTCTTTTTATTTTATTTATAATGGAAACTAGATAAAAACAATAGTCTACTATAGCTGCGTATACAAAATCCTATGATATTCGAGAATTATATATATATAATTTGTAGAAAATATAACAAATATTTATGTATATATTATAAATTTAACAGTTGTAAATATTTGAAGTGTAAATTTCAATTGTCAATTATCACAGTTCTAATTAAGTTTTAAAATGTTAAAAAAAATATAAATGTTTTACTTATGAACTGTTAAGTTTATTCTTTTATGTATTTAATTACATGTTTAAATTTAAATTTGAAATATAAGTAAAAAGAATCATTTGTTTTTAAATTTTAGATATATTTTTATTTTGTTGAAATAAGTGATCCTTGTTTTTTAAAAGGGGTAAAAACTTTATTAATAATCAGAGAACAACATTACAACACATCAACAGGCCAAAGCCCGAGAACCACTAGAACCAACCAAGAACCTAAAATCCACATCACTCAGCATCCCTAGTATTACCATCTTCAGAAAGAATCCCCTCCAAGTCGTGGCGGAGCTCCCGAGAAACTTGTCCCAGCTCATCAACATTCCAACCCTCAGCGTGCTCAGAAGCCCACCGAGCCAAACAATCTGCCGCTTTGTTCCATTCCCTCGGAATGTGAGCAAAGGACACCATCTCCATCATGGAACTAATCTGCAAAATCTGTTGAACCAACCTAGCCAACTGCCAGTGAACACCAGAAGACTTCCTTTCCTTTAGCAAATTTATCAAGACTTGCGAATCAGACTCACAGATAACCTTGCGCCATCCCAAGGCAAACGCCCGCTCAAAGGCGTATAAGATTGCCAAACCTTCCATCAAATTAATGGGTTGCACCCCCTCATGAACAGAAAAGAAGAAGATCGTTGACCCCCTAAAGTCTCTGCCAATCCCCCCAACCCCAGCAGGCCCAGGATTACCCCGAGAAGAGCCATCTGTGTTGATCTTCAAGACGCCAGTCGGAGGGGGCACCCATCTACCCATCCTAAGAACCTTTTGCCGCTGGCTCCGACCTCGCCTAAGACTAGCAAACGCCAAAGCCGACCCTTGAATCCCCAATCTATCCACCACTGTAGCATCCCCTTTCGCCAGGGGAAATCCAACATCACATTTAGCCGCCACCGTTTCCTGAATCATACCCAAAATTCTTTGCCAAACTTGCTGCACAACCATTTTCTCACCACGGAAAATTCTACGATTTCTCTCAAGCCAAATTTGCCACAGGATGAAAGTAGGCCCCACATACCACACCTCCTGCAAAAAAGAGGCCACCGAAGGAGGCCTACCCAAACTGCTCCAAAAGTCAACCAAAGAGGAGGCATGAACACAGGGACTGTTCCACACTCCCCACCAGAAATGCCACAGCTGCGTAGCAAAGGAGCAACGAAAGAACAAATGAGCAGACTCTTCTTCCCCTCCCCCACAGAGAACACAAATAGAGGGGCCCTGAAATCCTCGCTTCTGAATGTTGTCCCACGTCAAACATCTGTTCCGGGCTAAGGTCCAAACAAAACAATTACACTTTGGCCAAGAAAAGTTATTCCACACTCTCCTCCACCAGGGAGCCTCCACCCCTTCCAGCTTACGAGCTAACAAAACCTGATACCCAGAAGCAACAGAATAGACCCCCTTAGGATTAGGAGACCAAGAGAGGACATCCCCATCCCGGAGGGAACTGCATCGCCTTCTAGCCAGGATATTATGAAGCTCAGTGCATTCTTCATTCAATCCAACGTCCGGCCATTCATCAGGTCGCTTCCATCTCGCCAACACTAGTTGGTTATTATCAGAGAAGGCCATAAAATCACTCACCCTAGACCAACCAGCCGCAAGAAACCTCTGGCACAGCAACAACAAATTAGGGAACTGAGAAGTAATGGGAGGAAATCCATCCCAAGAATCAGACCAGAAGTGAGCCGACGACCCCCCCCTACATATCCAGAAAAGGCCATCCTTAACAAGTGCAGCACCTCTCTTAAGCGTACTCCAAATCATCGAGCCTCTCCCCTCCAAGGGAAATCTGGGAATATCCTGCCAAGCAACCCCAGGGAAGTATTTATGAGATAAGATCCTAGCCCAAATTTGATCCTGCTCCACACACCATCTCCAATACAATTTGGCAGCCAGTGCCTCCCCGGTCAAGGACGACTGCCTTAACCCGAGACCACCAAACTGACGCGGGCTACAAACAGTATCCCAGCTAACAAGGCTCCACTTCGAAGACAACAAGCTACCAGCCCAAAGAAACTTCCTGGCTAAAGCGTCTAAATCCTTAAGAAATCCCATCGGGGCCACCTGAAGCATACATCTGTATGTGGGAAGAGCCTGTACCACCGACTTGAGCAACTGAACACGGCCAGCAAAGGATAGCCACCTATGAGTCCAGTGATTAACTTTCACCCGAAATTTATCCAGAATATTCTGCCAAGAATCCTTAGGCAGCCTACCAGCAGAGATAGGCACACCAAGATAGATCAAAGGAAGCCCTCCAATTTGAAATCTCAAGATATGGGCAATCCTCCACTGAATGGGCCCAGGGGTGTTAAAGAAGAAAATGGAGGACTTATCCTCATTAATCCGTTGACCCGAGGCAGCAAGATACACATCCAACACCTTGCGCAAAGTGGAAGCTTCCCTAATAGTAGCCATACCCATCAGAGTTGTGTCATCCACAAACTGTAAATGGGATTGCGGAGGCAAATCGCCTCCCCACCGCCACCCCTGAATAACACCCAAGTCGACATTCCTTCTTATCAGACGCCCCAAACCTTCCACAAGAAGAATAAATAAATACGGAGAAAGGGGATCTCCCTGACGCAACCCCCGAGAAGCTCCAAAAAGTTTAGAATGCTCCCCATTAGTTAACACAGAGAAGGAAACTGAGGTAACACAACTCATAACCCACTGAATCCATTCATTTCCAAACCCAAAAGCTCCAAGCACCCGCTGGAGGAAAGACCACCGGACTCGGTCATAGGCCTTAGCCATATCTAACTTGATGAACATCGCCTTATCATTGGAGCTGGCCATTGAGTGAATGGTTTCAGAAGCGATAACAACCCCATCCAAAATTTGCCTGCCTTCCACAAAACCACTCTGTTCCTCTGAGATCAACATTTTCAACCACCTTTTTAATCTCTCAGCAATTAGTTTGGAAATAATTTTGTAAATCACATTGCACAAGGAAATAGGTCTAAATTGACTTAACCTATCCGCCTCATCACATTTAGGTATGAGAGCGAGAAAAGTAGCATTCAAAGCCCGTAACATCTGCTTGTTCTTCTGGGACTCCTGAACAACAGCCAATAAGTCCAACTTAATAATATCCCAGAATTCTTGAAAGAATTCAATCGGGAAGCCATCAGGGCCAGGAGCCTTCCCTTTCTTCATTCGGAACACAGTCGCCTCCAACTCCTCCAAAGAAACATCACCCATGAGATGCTCATTCATTTCCCTTGTGACCAAAGAGGGAATACAGGAAAGAACCTGAACCACCTCAATAGATCCACCATGCCCATCCTCCTTAAATAAAGATTCAAAATACTGCACGGCTTCATTCGAGATTTCCTGAGAAGAAGAGAGCTGCTCCCCTCTTTCATTAACCAGAACTGAAATGGAATTACCTTGCCTCCTGGCTTTTACCGAGTTAAAGAAGAAAGCAGTATTTTTATCACCTTCTTGAAGCCACTCAATTCTGGCCTTCTGCTTCCAAAATATCTCCTCTCTCAACTCACACTCCTCCAGCACCTTAAGAGCCCTGGCTTCATCCTGGAGCAAGCCAACCGTCACTCCCTCTTCCCTGATCACCCTTGTGATGCCATCCAAATCAGCTTGAGCACGAGCCTTATCATGGAAAATATTTCCGAAGCATTGTCTATTCCACTGTTTGAGCTGAGATTTGGTAAATTGAAGTAATTTAGCAAAAGTATACATCGCCGTACCATATGAAGGTCTGCCAACCTTCCACCAGTCCGCCACATGGGCATGTAAAGAAGGGTCCCGCAACCACATGAGCTGAAACTTGAAGGAAGGAGAACGAGGCACACGAGCAGAAGAAATGGCAAGCTTAATGGGCCAGTGATCCGAACCCCTCCAATCCAAGATTTCAGAGCAAGAGGACCACAAGCCACCAATCCAATAGCAGGAGACCAGGAAGCGATCCAACCTTTCTGAAATGCTGTTATCCCCTGTCCTCCGGTTGTTCCAAGTGAACCGACCATTACTGGGCTTGATGTCAACCAAATTCAAAGCAGAGATGTTTTCTTGCAGAAGAAATGCCGAGGGGTCCAACCTTGCATTACCTCCACGCTTCTCAGCCAACTCAGCAATGGCATTGAAGTCACCAGCCAAAATCCACGGATGAAGAGGAGCCATGCTACGCACATACGCAATATGGGACCATAGCAACTGTTTGCCAAGAAGATCAACCGGTGCATAAATATTAGAGAAAAGAACAGACTCTCCCGTTTCAAACCAAGAAGCCACCATAGAAATGGAAGACTTAAAGGACATCCACCAGATAGGGCGAACCTTCCGAGGGTTCCATAGACAGGCCACACCCCCAGCAGAACCAAGAGCACCAACGCACTGGCACTCACCACTCCCCCATAACTTGGGCATCATACCTATCATATCCTCAATCGATAACTTAGTCTCCTGCAGGAAAAGAACATCAGGAACATTACTTCTAATCAATTCGCGAACAACTTTTTGTCGAGGGCCACTGTTCAAGCCCCTCACATTCCATGATAAAACAATCATTTCAGGGAGTTCAAGAAATGAGAATCCAGAGTCTTGACCGACCCCGACTCCACCAAGTTTTCCCCTGTTAATTTAATCTTTTCCAAATCCTTCTTACGACCAAGCTTGGAAGATTTCTCTCCCCCCCCTTTTTTTAGGTCCTTTTGGTGAATACCCAAAGGAGATGGAGACTTGACACTCCTCCCGATAACAACACCGTCACTTGACCCCGGAGGAGGCTCATCCCCACCAACCTTCTTCAACTCAGCCACAGGAACTGACTCCGCTAGGACACCCAAATGAAGATCCGTGACCATCTGAGAGCCATCACCATCCATTGCACCCTGAGCTGCCTCAGAGACTAGACCATTCTGTCCTGTACTCAGAGTTCCATGATCAAGGTTTACCAATCCCGGATTCACTTCTTGCTGGCTAAGATCATCTAACACTTCAAATCTGTTAAAAGTGTCCTCCTCCTGTCTCTCTTTCAAGGTCCTCTTTTGACCCCTATTCCTGTTGCGCCCCTTGACAGGTACAAAACCATCTGCAGCTTCCCCATCACCAGGGATATGATCCTTCCCCCTGTCAGTCATAGGAGGGTTGCGAGGAACCTGAGGAGAAGGTGGCTCCACAGGCCTAGCCTTTGGACACCGACGCAGCAAGTGACCATATTCATGACACAGACGACAACGGAATGGAAGAGTCTCATAATCCAAATACTGCACCCAAGAGTAAGAGCCTACACACATATCTATAGAGTCTGGCAAGGGTTTACCCAAATCAATTTCGACACAGATGCGGGCATAAGTCATTACCTTTCTATCCAGAGTTTGCTGAGAGGAGCCAACAGGTTTTCCAAGCAAAGCTGCTATCAGTTGCAGAATATCATCACGACAACATTCCACTGGAAGTCGAGGAAGTCTGACCCAAACCGGAACCCGATTCGGAAGCTCCACCGAAGGGTTGAAACCCGCATGCCAGGGTTTGATAAACAACCCCACTTGGTTATAAAAATAGGGACCACCCTCAAAGACCCTATTCCGATCCGCCATGCAGTCAAAAGTAACCATAAAGTAATTGTTAGCCAACAACATAATGTCCATTTCACCTTCCGGCGACCAGGTCCGTCGGGCCCAAGACACCAAAAATTGAGGAGAAACCCTCATCCCCAAAAATTTGCAGTATAAGGAGTGTCTGGAATAATAATCAATATCTTCAGCTATCATCTCAGGTGGAATTACCAGCGTAGGTCTCTCTTTACACCGCTCGAGGCATCCATTAACTTTAGTGATGCGGGACCCCCCCGACATGCGAACACCGCCATCTATCGAGTCATGAGAGAAAAGGCTATTGTCAATAACTTTTGTTGCATGCACTGGCGACTTTGAGCCAATTGCGGAACGAAAGTCCATGCCAGAAGGGTCCTGCGAGGCCTCCCCCAAAGACATTGAGGCAGCCATCATGCCAAAGGAAAAACTAGGAAACCCCAAAATTGGGTGAGGGAATCCTCCCCACACCCTTCCTCTTATCGCCACCCAACGTCAAAATCCCACACCAACAATCCTCCCGACCAGCGCAGTAGAGAGACGAGATGACGGCAACGGGCAAACAAAGCCCCAAACTAAACAGCCAAAACGCAGGGATCAAAAGCCCCGCGCAGCAACCATCACCGATCTGAGGCAAAACCGACAGGAAACCCTACGAGGAGAGCTTCCCACGCCAGGCAAAAAGGAGGAGTGCGCAGGAAAAACGGGCTTAAACCCACGCGCGAACCAAAACGGCACAAAGGAGCCGCAGCCAGGCCAAAAGCACAGTGAAAAAAACTAACCCCAACCACTTCTCTTCGCATGCACAGGGAAAAACGGACAGAGCTAGGGTGTGGATGCCCTAGCTCGAGTTGCAGAAGAGCCATCTCAATATATCTAAGTGATCCTTGTTTTGTTAGTGAAGTTGATTTGTATTTCTCTAGAAGATCCTTATATCTATTCATGTTAAGTTGAAGTCAAAATAAATTTGAATTGTTCTACACGTAAAGATCCAAATAATGAAAATATATATTTACTTATAAGAAACTATTAATTAATCATTTAAAAATATAACTTAAATCTAATATATATTTCACAATTTATGAAAAATCTTTCTACAACCAAATTATTTTTTGTTTTATATAATTTAAGAATATAACTATACATACATTAAATGTTTTATACAACTTAAGAATATAACTATACATATATAGTATGCATTAAATGAAACACAATAAAATTATTAAAAGGACTATCGAGACCTCTTAAATGTACAAACATGTCATCAAAAAGGAATTGACAAAATTTAATTTAATAATAATGTTTTGTTTTTTAATATATGGAATTTACAGAGTGGCTAATGACTATCATGTCTTATACAAAATCGGCAGAAGTTCGTAACTTCAACTATAATATGGAAATAAAAGAAAAGAAAAAGATACGCTAATAGCATGGTTACAACATATGATCATCTGGAGATGGACTTTACCTCCCCTTTTAAAGAAACAAACATAGTCAACCATCCAGATGGGGGGCTGGTAAATACTTTGGGAGAGGACCCTTGTAGCAAGAATCCTACTAGGGAATCAGATAAAGGAGAAATGGGGATGCCCTGGAAGCTATCCACAATGAAACCAAACATTCTTTTCCCAGAAATCAGCAGTATAGGAGATATTTGGGAAGAGAGTGAGGCTTCCGATGATAAAGAATTTAGGGATAATGTCACTCTTATGTTGTGGACCCTTTTTTGGAGATGGATACATTTCTACAACAAGATTCAAGGAAAGAAGCTCTTATCATTAGGTAATAAAGGGCTTAGTAAGAGACACAATCAAGGCTTTGAAATCTTTAGTGAAGTAAGGATGGTAAACCTTGAAGAGTTGAGCACAACATTAGAGGATGGCAATGACAACAGCTAGCTAGCCCTAAGTGATAAAAGAGGTCCATATCAGAGAAGAGGGGAAAGAAGTATTAAGGTGAATCTCCCCAGCACTTGGTAGATTTCTAAGGGTAGAGGCTCACTAAGTGTTGAAAAAAAATTCATTAGTCTTTCATCACTTGGAGGAAAAATGATGTTAAATCGCCATAGCACAACTATTGGGGATTACTCCAAAATAAACCATCCAACATCAGTCATCGAGAAATGGAGATGTTAATTGAACAATGGCTGGAAGAAGTTCAAGAAAATATCATAATAGAGATAGCAGATCAGGTTTTGGCAGAAAGAACGGGTCTGGAGGATCACTCAATTCATAAGCAGGAGTCCTCTAGGGCAGAAAAGAGGAGGTGGATATCTAAGACTGAATTCATAGAGAAAAATGAGGAAAGGGAGGCTGAAAAGCAAGCAAAGGCGGTTAGGAGGAAGGTGGTTAAGGAAAGTTCAGCTACTAATCTAAGAGAGGTAGTTAACTTTAACAGCAAATCTGTATTAGGAAGACAAGGAAAGGTTGTGGAGAAGTCTGCTGAATTAGACTCAAGACAAGATTGTGATGACATTCTACAGGAAAGACTCATTGATATATTGAAAAAAAGTAAAAGACAATCTATCACAAAGGGATCAGAAGTCACTCAGCGTAAGGTTAGTGGGGAAAGTCTAAAGGAGAACCAACTAAGCAGAGAAGATGATGAGTCATATTATGGTAAATCAGCAGCCTCAAGGGAAATCAATGAATCGTCCCCCCAAAATCAAATCAGGAGTACAGGCATGAAAGACAAATTGGACTTGGAAATGGGTCAAAAATCACATGTTGATACGACGCACACAAGCAGCCTCAATATCGGTAGCTGGAAGTCGGCAAGACTAATGGAGAAAGAAATGGAATCAAGATCTCATTCTGCACCTTTTAAAGACAACTATAAGCAGTTGAGAACAAGGAAAATTGCAGGGTCAATTGGGGGGGAGTATAAAGTTAACGATCCCAAATTGGACTATTATCCTTCTAAGGAGATCAACAATCAAAAGCCACCAAACTTAAAAGAGCTTGGATTAGTGGACAACAACACTCTAGCAGAGGATATCAAGGGTGGGTTATTTCCACTTACTAATAAAAATTGGAAAAATATTAATGGAAGGCTAGGGAAAGAGAATATGTTGATCAAAAATTCAGAGGAGAAAGCCCTAAGCCCACCTCTCTCACCTAGACTTAAGATAGTATATGAGCTCTTTGGAATGGTAGAGAACAACACGTTATTAGAAAAGGATAATGAGAAAGAGAAGTGTAAGCTTTCCTTTGTAGATAGACTTTTGGATCCAGATTTCCTAGAGGAAGAGGAAAGGATTGAGGACTTGGAAGGATTGTCACTCTTAGAGGCTTTGGATAAGGAGAAGTCATGTTACAATTTGAATGGATATGATCAACTAGAAGAATTAGAGAGACCTTCTCTATCTCCAAGTAAGTCTGAAGTGTTTAACTTTAGCTTGGGGATTGAAAGATCAATATCAAATAAGAAGCTTCCAGATTGTGGGGAAAAGTACAAGAAAGGAAAAGGGCGTAAATCCTTAGCTTTTTTAAGGACCGAAGAAGGGGAGGAATCAGATCAAACCAAAATCACAGACTATATGCATGTAGGGAAGGGGAAGTTCCTTCCCAAAGAGAAATGAAGGTTATATCGTGGAATGTTAGAGGCTTAAATGCTCCTAACAAGCAATGTTTGATCAAACGTTGCATTTTTTCCTTCAAAGCTGATATTGTCATTATGCAAGAAACAAAAATGAGTGTTGATCAAATGGTAAAATTTAATAGATCAATAGGAAGTTGGGATATGGAATTTGAAGAGGCTAATGGATCCTCGGGTTGGCAATTATGTGGAATCCAAGAAGAGTTGATTTTATCAAGTTGGAAGGTAGTACCAATTGGATTGGTGGAACAATAAGAAGTCTAAACTCTAACTTGGAATTCTCTATTTTAAATGTTTATGGTCCAATCCCCACAAAGAAGAAACTGGAAGTATGGGAAGAGATCAGCAGCAGATTTAGGATTTGGGCAAAAAAGAATTACATTATTGGAGGAGACTTTAATGCCATTGTTCATCTTTCGGAGAAAAGTGGAGGGTTACAAAGAGAATCTCATCCTCAGACAGACTTCAAAAATTGGGTGCTAAAAGAAAATCTCTTAGAAATTGAATTGGAGAATGGAACCTTCACATGGAACAACAAGAAGAATGGGATTTAGTAACATAGCTGAAAAATTAGATAGGTTCTTTTATAAAGGAGATTTAACCACCTTCCCATTTGATTTCAAAGCTACCATTTCTCCAACATTAGGATCAGATCATTTTCCTATTCAGCTGGAAATTCTAGGAGAAATCAAACCGTTGCTATGCCCATTCAAATTTGAGAATATGTGGATGAAAGATGAAGAGTTTGTGAAATGAATTGAACAATGGTGGAAGGAATGTCATGTTGAAGGGTCTAAACTTTTTTGCTTTATGACCAAATTGAAGAAAATTAAAAAAAACCTTCTTTGTTGGAACAAAGATCACTTCAAAAACATTTTTTATTCAAAAAGCTCAATAGAGCAAAACATTAAAGACCTCAATGAACAAGTCATCCAACAAGGCATGAACTCAGAGATGTTTTGCAGGGAAAAGGAGCTTTTAAGGGATTATGAAGACATTTTGGCCAAAGAAGAGATTTTTTGGAGGCAGAAATCAAGAGAGATTTGGTTGGAAGAAGGGGATAAGAACACAAAGTTCTTCCATAACAGTACAAAACAAAGGAGAAGCACTAATAGAATCCACAAAATCAATGATGTTAATGGGAAAACCTTAGATGATCAATCTGAGATCCAAAAAGAGATAATTCAATTTTATTCAAATCTTTTTAACAATCATGAAGGCTCACATCTTGCAGCTCAACAAGAGTTGCTAGAAGTTATCCCTAGGCTGATTTCAGAGGAAGATAATCAGATGTTAATGGAAAAATTTAGGGAGGAAGAGATACTGAAAGCACTAAATCAGCTTCATCTAGACAAGGCCCTAGGCCTAGATGGATTCCCAACAGGTTTTTTCCAGAAGTGTTGGCCAATTTTGGGCTCGAAAATGACTGAAGCATTAGAAACAGCAAGATCATCAGGAAGATTTTTCAGAGAAATCAACAACACTTTCATTGTTTTAATTCCTAAGAAAGATAAAGCACTATATCTAGATGAATTTAGACCAATATCACTTTGCAACACAATATATAAGGTACTGACAAAGACTCTTGCAAACAGATTGAAAATGACATTGCCAAAAATTATAGGAGAAGAACAGACAGGCTTTGTTCCGGGAAGATCCATCTTTGATGGAGTGATAATTGCTCAAGAAGCAATTCATTCTATTCAAAAAAATAAGCAGCCAAGTATGATCATAAAACTAGACATCAAAAAGGCATATGATAAAGTAGACTGGAGATTTTTATCCAAATGCATGGAAGGGTTTGGGTTTTGCAAATCATGGATAAACTTGTTATTTTACTACATTTCTACCCCAAAATTCTCTATCCTGATCAATGGGAATCCATGTGGTTTTTTTGAAAGTTCAAAAGGTATCAGACAAGGAGACCCACTCTCTCCCTTCCTTTTCATCATCATGGTTGAAGCTCTTGGTAGGAAGTTATGCAGCCTTCAAAGATCTAGTTCTATTAGAGGTGTGGAGGTGACATCTTTGGTTCAGCCAATCACACATCAACAGTTTGTAGATGATACAATTCTCTTTGGGAAAGGTTGTAGAGGAGAGGCCTTACAGATGAAAAGGCTGCTATCAATATATGCTAAGGCCTCAGGACAAGTAGTCAATAAAGAGAAGTCACAGATTTTATTTTTTCATGTCAAAACAAGAGTCCAAAATCAAATACTAAGTTTATTAGGATTTAAGGAAGGTAGACTTCCATGCACTTACTTAGGGATTCCAGTTGATAAATCCTTGAGATCTTCCTCAGCCTAGAAACCAATCGGGGAAAAGATTGATAGGAGAATGGAGTCATGGAAATCAAAGTGGTTATCATGGGCAGGGCGAATTATAATGTTGAAAGCAACTCTATCAGCCATTCCCATTTATCTAATGTCTTGCATTTCAATGCCAAGTGGAGTGTACATGGCCCTAATGAAGAAGTTGAGAAAATTCTTTTGGCAAGGCACAGACACAAAAAAGAAGTTTGCTCTGATTGCATGGGATAAGGTCTGCAACCCAATTGAGCTTGGAGGCACGGGTATCAAAAATTAGTTATGGCAGAATAAGGCTCTTGGGGCTAAGCTATTCTGGAAAATACACAAGGAACCACACCTCAAATGGGTAGGATCATTAGAAGCAAATACCTCACTAACTTAAATAGTGAAGAGGCATTAAGAGTCACAAATTTTCCTAGGGGATCCCGTATTTGGAACTTTATTGCTAAATCTAGTGATATTATTCTTAATCATATATCATGGAATGTAAAGGATGGGAAGAAAGCACTATTTTGGAATGACTCATGGGGAGGTTACCCTATTATTAGTAATTTGATGGACACAGACAAAATTAGCCAAATTTGTTCAGAAAAATGGGGTATTCATGTAAGTGACTACATTATTTTATCAGACAATAACCAAGCTTGCAAATGGGAGTGGAAACAATTTGAAGACCTTGACATTCCATTGGTGGAGATTAATAACCTTAGACAAGTATTAAATGACAGATTTATTTTGTTTAAGCAGGAAGGGGACGAGATTATCTGGAATGGATCAAAATCAGGCTGGTATAATGTGAGGGATGGCTATAAAATAGCATCTGGGCAGCAAGGAAGAACCAAAACCCAGTTACCTATTCAATTATGCTGGAACAAAGCGTGCATGCCAAAGGCTGGTATCTTCACATGGGCGGCTTTGCAAGGTAGAATTTTGACAGCAGATTGGTTTAAAAGAATTGGATATCAGGGCCCTTCAAGATGCTCACTATGTTACAATAGTGAGGAAAATGTCAACCATTTGCTTCTAACATGCCCCTTTTCCCTTGAATGTTGGCAGTGGCTTTGTGCTAAACTTGGTTGGATAACAACATTGCCAAATGATATATTCACACTATTCAAATCTTGGCCAATTCTTTTTAGGGACAGCTTGTGTGGAAATTTTTGGATCATTTCTCCTTCAATTTTGTTATGGGAACTATGGAAGGAGAGAAATAGGAGAGTATTCCAAGGGAAATCCATGGAGATAGAAATGCTTATGATTAAGATTGAAGTTGTCATTGTGGAAACAATGAACTCAAGAATTCATGCCCAAAGCAAAAAAACAAAATCTTATACAGGCTGGGATGGCAGTATGTTCAAGAACTGGTTTGGTTTAAAAACTCCTCAAGTTATTGGGAAAGGGTGTCAAGTCAGCAAACAAAACAGAGCAAATTGTAAATGGAGACCTCCAAATATTGGATGGTTCAAACTGAATTTTGATGGAGCGTCCAGAGGGAATCCAGGTCCATCAGGAGCAGGTGGTGTGATTCACTCTTGGCAGGGAAAAACTATTGCAAGATATTCAAAACCATTGGAGATTGATACAAACAACATGGTAGAATTTAAAGCTCTAGTATTAGGGCTATCCCTTTGCATAGAATTGAAATTGGCAAAGGTTGAAATTGAAGGGGATTTGACTTTTGTGGTAAATGCGATAAGAGCTAAGAAAGTGTTGAGCTGGAAACTACAATCTTTACTAGATTCAGCAATAAACCTGATGGATAAGTTTGAAAATGTAACGATTAACCATATTTATAGAGAAGGCAATACAATGGCAGATGCATTGGCAAATATGGGAGCTGATGGGACGACACTTAAACAGATAACTCCATGAGGAGCAAGGATTTTTGTGGTTAAGGCTTCTAAGATCATCTGTGAGGAAGAGGAGTGTGACAGTTATGTTTCTAAGAGTGGAGAGTCAAGTAAGAAGGCAGCGAAGGAAACAATGGCTTCTACAAACACCATTTGCAAAGAGATCCACATTGCAGTATTGGTTTCACTCTATATGTATTATTTCAATAAAAAATGTATTGCTCACGTGCTGCCCTCATCTGGCTTTATAATGGGGACCACGTTCTAGACTTCTTCAAAAAGTATTTCACTTTTAGATGGACTGATGCATCAATATCTTACTAATCTTTAATACTTGTTTTACAGTAATCTTCTGTAGAATATTCTACTTGTTTTACATGTAGTTTGCAGTCAGGGAGTGTTGTGAGGTTGCCACGGAAAGACAGTCAAAGTGTGCTGGAAGGATGTCGCAGAAAGATAGTCAGAGAGTACTGGAAGGTTGCCAGAGAAATAGTCAGCTGGTGCTGGAAGGTTGGTGCAGAAAGTCAGTCAGTTCCATGATCTGCTTGACTCACACTGGCTGCTTTACAAATGCCTTCCCTGCTGCCATCTTGCGGTTTCAAATGGTCCATGGTCCCTGTATACAATGTTAGTTGATTATTCCCAGCATCGTGATGCTTTCTCTGTTACATGATGGCTTCAATGGTCAATGGCGAGGCAGAGGATGAGGTGATGCACCATCATCACACGAGCAGGTCACCTGTTGTGATCCAACATTAACTATACTTGTGCTGTTCCTCCTCTTCTTCTTTTCAGGATCCATGCTTGCTTAGCTGATTTTGCAGGTTGAAGATAGCTTGGTCACACTTCAAATGAAATTGAGGCTTGAAGAATTCTCATTTGTGGAGTTACTAAGAGCAGGAGAAGTTTAAGTCATGATTCTGTTTGTTTTATCTTCTGTTGAGGCTTCAAGTCTTGTAAACTCTTATAATTTTAATTTTAATACAACCTTCTCGGCTTCGGCCCCTTATTTATCAAAAAAAAAACAAAACAATCTGTCGTTCATCCAACTTGGATAAAAAGGATGATAAAAAGTCAAATGCATTGTTCGGCTTAGCGGCTCTATACTTCAAAAACCAGCGACGTATCCTCAAGCGTAACTGAGCAACACACAAATAATACCCTCTCTCGTCAATCCATGCTCAAACCATCATCATCTCCCAAAATCTCCCAAACGCCTATGCTGAAATCAAATAAGCAAACCCACCTTGTGCTCACGTACCTTGATTTGCTGAATACATAAACCAAATCGCCTGTGCCCCTACATTCGATGTGCTATGCATAGGATGAACATTCCTCTTCCTCTTCCTCGCTCATTTCTCTGCCTGTAATCAATTTCAACATTTCACCAGGCATTCGTAATTCCGTGCCCTCTTTACACTCCATCTTATTCTCCTCGACAACACACATCCGGAAGCTCAGTTCTCCATTCTCCCTGCTTAATCCCGCTAAAACCAATCCAACCCTGCATGCTAAACAGAAATAGTTAACACATTGAGAAGAAGATGATGCCAATGGTCTCACACTCATCACCTTTCCCCACCGCTTGCTCTGCAACTCGTAACAATAGGGCCGGGCTTAAAGATCACACACTAAGCTTTGACCTGTTAGGTGTGCATGTGGGGCCCTCTTAACATCCCGTTTCCCGTTCTGTTTTCCGTTGCGCTCCTCTACTAGGCACGGTAACCGTCACTGTGACGGTCAAATTTTCATTTCAATTTTGAATCTGCACTATGAAGGCCGTTTGGTGAATGTTGGTCAATTTAATTTTTTGAAACTACTCCCGCCCACCCGTGCGTTGCTCAAATTCCCGCGCTGCAAATGTTATGCACTGTTTAACTACATGCAAAATACAGGTCTCCAAACGCAGTCGCACTGTTTACATTTGCCAGCGTAATCCCAGCCGGTGCCAAAATGGGAGCTTTGGAACAGAGAATCCGTTATACAACAGAAGGTTTAGGAAATTTGTCAGATGGGGTAGTTGGAAATGCTCTGGTAGACATGTATGAAAAATGTAGAAGCATAGACAGGTAAGTGAATTGTTTGGCTGAATGCCTAAGAGATGTGGTCTTATGGAATGCTACGATTGCAGGATATGCACAAAACGGTTTGTTGAAAAGGTTTTAGAAACTTTCAAGCAAATGCAATGGCAGGTGTAAAGCCAGAATCCTCAACCTTGCCAGCACCCTCCCTACCTATACCGAAATGGGAGCTTTGGAACCGGCTATGCACACCCATCGTAGGATTAAGGATGGATGATTTTTTTCAAATGTTGTAGTTGCAATTGCCCTGGTAGACATGTATGCAGAATGTGGAAGCATAGACAAACAATGTGAACTGTTTGATAGAATGCCTCAAAGAAATGTGTTCTCACGGAATACCCTAATTGCAGGATATTCATAAAATGGATTTGTTGAAAAGGCTTTTTAAACTTTCAAGCAAATACAATTGGCGACTGTAAAGCCAGACTCTACAACTTTTTCTAGCGTCCTCACAGCCTGTGTCGAATGGAGGCTTATAAAGGATAGAAGGATTTTGTGAGATGTTGTACTTGCAACTGCTCTAGTAGACATGTATGCAAAATGTGGAAGCATGGACGGGATACGCGAACTGTTTGACAGTGTCCCTCAAAGAAATTTGGTCCCATGGAATGCCATGATTGCAGGATATGAACAAAATGGATTTGTTGACAAAGGTTTAGGAACTTTCAAGCAAATGAAATTGGTAGTTGTAAAGGAAGCATTCTCCCCGCCTGTGCCAAAATGGGAGCTTTGAAACACGTATGGACATACATCAAAGCATAATGAAGGGGTATTTTTGTCTTATATTATAGTTGGAAATGCTGTGTCTGGGAAATGTTGAAGCATAGGCGTGTGAACTGTTAACAAAATGCATCAAAGAAATATGGTCTCGTGGAAAGTTGGAATGAAATGTTCGAAGGATATTCACAAAATGGATTTTGCGCTTGGATGCTTTCAAAATGTTTGAATTAATGTAACATTATAAGTTTTATTTGTGTTCTATGTGCATCTAGACTATGATGTTGACTTCGTAAAATTAGATGCACAAAGTGCATATACACTGTTAGGGTATATTGTCAAAGATTTATTTTATGATAACATGGATATTTAATTGAATTATTTTTATTAACCTACATGTGTATGAAATGAAAAGTTAGAGGAGGTGGAGAAAGAAAAAGACAAAAGGTGAGGAACACGTCAAGTAAATCGAAAGATGTTTGACTATTAGGAAATGGAAGAGGAGGGCTCACAATTATCATGAATCAATCTAAGGGACAATCAAGTGCATAAGACATGAGCATGTAATTGATTGACTCACTAACTAGGAGCATCTAATCATACATTATAGTGTCTAAAGGTGTATGAATATCTTCCTAGTTACTTGGCACAACACCAAAATTGATAACCTTGTACATAATCACTCTTCTACCTATTACGGCAAGATATAATAAGTTTACAACCTTTGAATGTTAGTTATCTTTCATAACAAAATTGATAAAATAACTCTCTTCTACCTTAGTGGCAGCCCCTTGTTTTTATTTGATAGTATTGGGACAACCCATTATCATCATTATAGTTTAGCTAGGATTTTGATTACAAATGTGATTAACCTTGAATCTAGTGTGGTTTTTGAAGTCCCTTTGAATGTTGAAGATTGTCTCCTTATGTAAGCAATAAGGGTTTAAAGAGAGGACAACTCTCCTTGATTGCCAAATTCCTCTAATGACAACATTTCTTCCATGCCATTTTGACTTTAGTTGTATTAATAGTCCTCTAGTAAGACATGATTATTACCCTAAATTAATTGTTAGAACACAACATGATAGTGTCCATGTCTTGATGAAAACATTAGGACATATAGGTAATTTTTTACTATCACAAGATTGGTGTGATTATTCTAGTGACATAAGTGCAATAGTCCTTTTAGGATTATTGTTTATGATTACACAATGAAATGAAGTAATTACTATGCAACATTGCTATACTACAATGACTATCTCCTTCCTTGATGACAACCTACTTTATATGTTTGACAATATTTTGTATTTAAATAGATTCTCCCATCTTTATGAATAAAATCTTGAGACCTTGATGAGAATGCTTCAATGGCATGAGATTATTAATGGAGAGATTATTGTTCTATGGATGAAAATGTGCATGAAATTCATCATGATAATACTTCTCTCATTTATGGTATTCATTGAATTTTTTATGATTATAATCAATATGCCTAGAGGTCAATATTAGAGCTAGAGAGTAGCAAGGCCCCAAGTGCCATGATTAGAATTGGTATTGATGATGGAAATTTACCCTTAATAAGATAAGAAATTATAATGTTTCCATAACAATTTGTATATTTCTTAAATATTATTGGTTACCATTATACTTTTTACTTGAGAAGACTGGTAATAACACAACAAACAATAATAATATTTCTAAGATTAAGGATAGTCATGATTTTTGTGACCACATGAGTAACTATGTATATTATGATTATGGCTATACAATAGTCTTGGGATAATGTATTGTGTAGTTTACATAAGACTAAGGAATTAAGACTTATTGAATGGAGTCCCTTAATTGTCTTTCTAATACCATGATTGTCATCACTCATGTGCCTATCCTTCTCATTTATAAGTCTACAAAACAATAGCATTATTTCCTCATAGATTTCAATGATACCATTTGACTAGAGACTTCCTTGGAAGAATAAGACTATCTATAGAAGTAATATGATATTTTCTAACAACCCAACTTCCTTCATTTCTTGTAATATTCTTCAGGGAGGTTTTATAGCAATCAATGAGAAAATGAGCTGCAATTCTATGCTCTAAGGCACATAACAATCATGAATATTACTATGTTTTGACATATGAGGACCTTATCATAACAAAAAAATTATAGTTTATAACTTCACACTCAATTAAATCATACAAGGACAATTGTATTTATTATTGATGGCAATATTTTGACTTAATGACAAGGAAAATCTCAACGATACTAGATGTATTTTGGGACTATCTCCTCTATATGTGTGTGGTATGGAATTTTTAAGTGATATTAGATTATCATGAAAATCCTCTTAGGTGATATTGGACTAGCCAATTGGTGATTACTATCCTATAAGAATAAAATGGTAGGGTTTTGCATAAAGTGATCTTAGTCTTGATACTAGCATTTATGATACTCTTACTCTTGATGAGATAGTCCTCTTAGTTTTCATCATTGACTTTTAATTGATGCCTAGCAATAAGGTGGAAACATTCATAATTTAGTACACCTAATTAAATCCTACATAGAACCTATTATTGTTGTTGTTTATTATGGTAACATTAATAAGACTATCTAGGAACATGAACATCCTAAAGATTTATACTAGCCATAATAACCATGACTATCCTAAATATTTATGCCTTTAGTGATTTCCTGAGAGTATTCTTTGTCTTATTGTTGTTCTCTATAATGGCACAATGATAATATGTAAGAAATTAAGTGAACAAATCTAGCTTAATTATGATAATAACCTATTCTAATTATTATCTTATGGAAACATTAGCATTCCTACTAGTTTCTATGAAAGAATTATAACTCATTCTCATGAGAGGCATAAAACCTATAGAATTGATGCATGAATTTATTTTATGTCTTTCCATGATAAAGTCCACTAAATTATAGTCTTCTTTGTTGTCTTTAACTCCCTCTTGAAAATTCTTAGCACTTTCAATAATGGCTCTATGGATACCATACAAATATTCGAAAGGTAGGATATCCCCCATGATGCTATTAAGATAGCCTAATAAATATTATAGTCCATTAGTCATAGACGTATAACATCTTTTGCCTATGTTTGGTAGTGTTATTGTAGATGAAGAATTATTTTAGATGGTAACTTTATGGGCTAAGTAACTAGCCTCTATTTTGTTGAATTATTTCTTAGGTTAATACTATCTTATTGTTGTTGTAATAGCCCTAAGATGCCATTTATTGTTGACAACATGGTTGTTCTCAAATGGTGTTGAATATTCCATCTAGTTTTTGGACAAATCTTTCTTCTTTCTTAGTAGACTATTACCTTTGTGAGGAATGTTTTTTACACTTCGTTTATAATCATAGAGTTGGTAAGTAAGATATAACACACTATATAGGGTTTGGTGAAAGTACTTGTCAAGGTTAATTCAATTGGTATGAGTGTTGATTGTTGATCACCCAAAGAAAATAACAATCTTTAATATGTAGGACACTTATATAGGATGATAACGAATGCATTTATCTCTACAATCATACTTACACTCTAATGGTGAAATGTCGATTACTAGGAAAAAATATTATTTATGGATTGAATGAATTTATTGGATCTAAGGAACGATGTTGACCTTTAAATAAATATTCCAACTACACAAAAGAAAATCAAATTTATTAGATCCTAAACATGATTATACTTGCATGCATGTCAAAACATAAATCACCATACTAAATGATCTATTTTTTTTAGGCACATCTCACAAAACTAAAACCTTTTAATTCTATCTCTACCGACGGTTGAAGAGTTATGAATCTACAACCTATTTATCTTAGTTTCTTGAAATATTAGGACACATTTATCAAGATTTATGTGTAGAAATGAAGGATTTTCACTGTATGATGTTTCCTTTGCATTGAGATTCAAAATGAGGTTGTAAATCACTACAATTAGTTAACCCAAAGGTTAAATCCAATAAAACAATATGTTTCAAATATATTTCTATATTGTAACACCAATTACACATAGTAAAAATCTATTTTTATCTTTGTAACAACTATTATTGAAACCTAGATGGAGCGAAGCGAACTTGGGTGCCAAAACGCGGGTTTAAATTTTGAAGGCAATATTGAGGGTGAGGATACAGATCTAGATGATGATGAGAGCGATTTGGTAGTTGTTGAAGTTGTGCTTTCCCCTCTAGTGCAGTTGGTGCAATGAAGGGTGGAGTTAGTGGTCTAGAGAGTGCCTTCATGGCCTTGTCTGAAGCTAGTTGTTGCTAGTGTGTTTGTTGGGTTTGTATTTTAGTAGAGCCCAGTTTCTTCTATCGGTAATGAGGAACGTGTTCCTCTTTCCATTGTGTTTATCGCTGCTTTGGTGCATAGGTTTTTCTTGGCCTTTATGGGTGTTGAAGCTGGTTCAGGCTTCCCATTGTGGTGCGGAAAGAATGGGAATGGGTGTGGCGATGCAAGGTTGTATTTTTCTTTCAGTGGTGAAGTCTTTGTGGTTTTCGATGATGTTGGTTCAGTGTTGGCTCATGGCCTCTACTGTTCGCTGGCCCCTTCGAGGTCTCTGTTGGTTTTGGTGCGGGTGGGGATGTTGGTTGTGGTGTGGGATGACAGGGAGGATTTGTTGCCTTCCTTTTCTATTTTCCTAGAGTTCACCGTGTTGGGTGGTGGTGTCACTTTGATGGTGGTTGTGGGTAGTTCTCCTGAGTTTACCATTTCTCTGTAACCACTCCTTGTGAGCGATGACTTTAATCATTGGATTTTTCCCTCCTTTGGGGTTCACTGGTTGGTTTGTGGCTCTCCTTCATGCGAGTGCTTCTTCTTTGGGCACCCATGTTGGCTATCAGTGTGCCATGGTTCTAGGCCTGCTTGGTTCCACTTTGTTGCATTCTGGTGTTGTTGGCTTGGCTACTGGGTCTGGGTATTTTCATGCAACATTTGTGTAGATGAGTGTTGAAGTTGTGCTTGATAGGGGTGAAGGTGGTGTTCTCAGCCTTCTATTTCCTCATTTGTGTGGGTCCCTTGCTGGTGGTTGGGGACAGTTCGTTGGCCTTCTACCTTTTGTGGGTTTTGGTTGGGGCAAGGTGCTTTTGTTAGTGTGCTCTATTATGTGTGGAAGCTTTTGGGGTCCTGTTGTTGACCTATGATTATTCCCCTTTCGTGGGGTTTGGTGGGGACTTGTGGCCTCCTAAGGTTGTGCTTCAATTGAAGCCTATTAGTTTCCTTGTTGTGTGTGCCTTGGCCCTAGTCTAGTTGGCTTAGATGGGTGGTTTCTTTAAGCTGTTGGATGGGTTGCTTTTTTCTTCTTGTATCATGTTTTTGACACCTATTAAATGCCAACGGATGTAATGTGTTTCCTTTCTACTATCACTAGTTTCTGCCATGTTTTATAGCTAGATTATTTTGAGGTGGAGTATGCTTCTATTGAGGGGGAGCCCTCTCCTTTTGAGGTGGAGATGGAAGTTGTTGAGATGGAAGAGAGATCTTTCCTCTCATACAAGTTCCTATTGAGGTGGAGCTTGTATGTGCACGTGACTAGTAGCTCTAGTTTAGATGGTTTTCATTTTATCTACTCCTATAGAGGGGAGTTCTCTCCTTTTGAGGTGGAGCTTGGGTTGGTATACTAGGTGGGTTGGTGCTACAAGTTGGTTGATGCTTCTCATTGTTCAGCTTGGTTTTCTATATCTATTTTTCCTTTTTGTTCTCCTTTTGTGGCTAGGAGATTGGTGAGAGGTTGGTCTACTTTGGTTCAGCTGCTATAGAATTTTTCTCCTATAATAGTGAAGCCCTCCCCTATTGAGGTGGAGCTGGAGGTTGTTGAAATGGTGGAAAATGCTTCTCTCCTTTACTGGTTCTAGAGTGTGCTTGCTCTAGAGGGAGGTTTCTTTGGTAGTTCTAGTGGGGAGCCCCATCCTTTTTTGGTGGTTTCAGGATTAGTGCTTGATTGGTTGGTGCATTTTGAAGAACATCTCTGCAAAAATTGGTGATTCTTACCCCTCTTTTAAAGAACATTTTTGTGCCATATGAGAAGCATCAAGAGAGTCTATCAAGAGGGATGCAAGTAATAAAACTCTAGTATTGAGATAGTTAGATCCTCGAGGAACATGGTATTCATGAATATTAAAGCAATAAAGTGGTTTATAACCTAAAGTAGAACTAGAGAGAAAAATCTAGCTAAAATGATAAGGCAATTGAAAGAATATAAGGAAATAATGAAATTGGAGAAGTTTGACCTTATTTGTAGGGGTACTATAAATGTGGTTGCTATGGGGAAGAAGAGGAAGTAGATAAGTTGTTATTTGGTGAAGAAGAGGAGACATTACCAATAGGATAAAATAAGTCACCTAAAATTTAAAGCTTTCCAAGGAAACTTTGGAGATGATAGATACAAGAAATTCCTAGGTCGAGGAAGAAAAAAACTCAACAAAAATTAAAGATAAATCAATTACTAATTTGGTGTGTTATCAATCAACACATTCCCCAAGCTAAAGAGACACTACGAAGAGATGAACCTTGTGGACGAAGAGTCACCTCCCATTTTATCAAAATGAAGTAGAGTTTCTAAAGAGTCCATATAAGTAGTGAATCCTTAATTAGGTTAGAGAAAGCGAGATCAAGAAGAAATTGTGTATGATATTTATGATAGATATTAAAAAATGAGTTCTTAGATGTTCAATTGTCTAGAGATAATGGTAGAGAAATTACTTTGGTCAAGTAGAAAAGGAGTGAAACTAGAAAAA